>CDMY01000765.1:0-23029 GCA_001179505.1 Vitrella brassicaformis | reverse complement strand
GACGTCCTGTCCGCCATGGCCTGTCTCATGGAACGGACAAAGACTCAACAGCCGTCCTGTCTCACAGATCAGTGGATCGTCGGTCTATGAACCCTAGACCCTAAACCCTGGACCGACTTGCACTTCTGACACAACCAGCAGCGCTGGAGGCCACCACCTTAAAGTTTCCTCCATTTACGCTGCGAGCTCAAAGAGTGCACTCGAGGTGAATCGTATCGCAGAAAGGGATGTCGGTGGAATGCGGGGCGATGTTTTGATCACTGTCTCTCATCTCATCCGAGCCGCGATGACCGCCAGCCAGACAGGCGAGCAAACAGACGAGCAGAGGAAGGCAGACACCGTCAGGCAGCAGGCAGCAGGGCAGACGAGATGCAGAGGAACAAACAAAGAGAACAACGTTTGGGACTGCGGCTGTGTTTGTTTAAATTTGGTGTTTTTGTCAGGTGGTGGTGGTGAGCTGTGAGGTTTTTAAGCGACTTAGTAGCGACAGCGCAGATGGCTGACGGCGGATTGATGGACTTAGACAAACATGACGGCCCGGCCGCCTCTGCAGCTGCAGGTCACACCACCACCACCTCCACACACACGCACCGGGTGTGATTGACCGGCCGCACACTGTGCTCAGGTGGGCAGGGCCGCGGTGGCTCTCGAGATCTTCTGCAGAAGATACGTTCGATGCGTTCGGTAAGACGGGAGAGAGGAGAGGGGCCTACACATGACATGCAGCAAGGAGTGCCATTCGCTGTGTTGGTGTTGGCTTGCAGTCTTTGCCTCAGCTTGCGTCTGATCTTGAGCGGGCAGAGGACATCATAGCCATACATACCGACAACGATACACAGGTGCGCGTGGGAAAACAGACAGCCAAGCAGCGGCACTTATCCGTTACCCACTGTCCTGTCGATCTGCTGTCTGCAGGATGGTGGTGCGTCGCTGGCTGGCCGCCTGTCGGCTTACCTGAGGACTCTCAGCGACGTCCAGTCCGCCCTCCGCAAAGACATGGCACATACCACTGACCACAACACAAAGGTAAGGATGGCACGAGCGATAGACACTTGCCCCACACACGCCGATCATTCCACTTCTGTCTGTCTGTCTGTCCGTGTCAGCGCAATGATCATACCGATGCGGATACACAACAGCACAGCAAGGAGGTACACACAAACTCATAGACAGGCCGACGTCACACACATCATGTGTTCAGGTGGCGGTTGGTGAGGACGGCAAGCGTGAACGTGTAGACGCCCTGGCTGATGCGAGTAGTGGAGGTACAACACACACACACACTGATGGGGTGCAAACATGTGACAACGTCCATGTATGGCTGTCCTGTGTGGTGCCTTCAGGTGGTCCGGTTGGTGCGTGTGGTGCTGCAGCAGCGACACAGCAGCAGGGCGTCCCGTTAGAGGTGACAGAGGTAATACGAGGATGTCCACACACATTTCTCAACCTGATGCCTGTCTGTGTGTCAGAAGGGTCACGGCCGTCCGTGTCTGCCGGGTCTGCCTGCAGCCGTCATTGGCCAGCTGGGCTCCTTCCTGACCACCATCAACAATGTCCGCAGCCTCACGCGCGTCAATAGGGAGACCCACATGAAGGCCACCGACAAGATCTACGGCGTCTTCCGCACCTTCACCATGACGCGTGACGAAGAGCCCACCTACCGCGAGATCAAGACGCTCAAGCACTTGAAAGACGAGGTCAGATGAGAGTGGAGGGTCGTTTGGCGGAGCTGTGATGCGTGACCTTGTTCTCTGTGAATGCAGGCCAAGACCCTCACGAAGGCCCTCGAGACGACACTTGGCCTCTTCGGCAAGTTCGCGGGCGTCTCTGTGGTAGAGAATGCATACAAAGTCAAGAAGATGCCGCACATGCCGGTAAGAGACCTCACACGGGACACAAAGAGGGAGCGTGTCTGTGCAGCGCTCTGTCGCTGTGTGTGTGTGTGTGTGTGTTTGCAGGGCAATGTAAAGACGGCCTTTGTGGAGGTGTCCAGCCTCCACATGATGCCGCCTGTGGTGTCGGAGCTGCTGGAGGCGAACAAGGACACGCTCAAGAAGATGACTCTGGACGTCGAGGCGAACAAGGACACGCTCAAGAAGATGACGCTGGACGTCGAGTACTGCGCACGGGCGCCGGATGCCGAGCCCATCGTGTTCTCCAAAGTCACACACATGGACATCCGTGGGCGGGAAGATCTTAAGTTTATCGGGTATACAGAGGGAGTCAGGGTTGGCGCAACCGCGTAGTCATTCTTGTCTTGGGTCGTCTGTGCCTGCAGTGCTCGTTGCTGGACCTTCCCGGCACTCACCACACTCCGACTCGGCCGCATCTACTGCATCCGCTACAGTGAGGATGCCGCCTCCTTGGTGCGTCTGCTCAACCAGTCCCCCAAGCTCGAGCGGCTGGAAGTCGACCGCATCAGAGTCGACGACGGCCAGTGGGCCGACTTCACCGCCGCCCTCGGCCGCTGTCCCAGCCTCACCACCATCACCGCTCTGGTGATCGACATCCCCAGCCAGTTCGGCCGCCTCAATCAGCTCAAAGCCGCCCTCAAGAGCCACTGGGACAAGCCAGAGAAGAAAGGTACATCAGGCGCGAGCACCCACATGATTACTCTCTCTAGCAAAGCACTGTGTGCTGACTGCAGAGGTGCGCAAGAAGTTGGGCTTCGTCGTGCCCAACACGTCGATCGGTGTGGGCTACGGCCAGCAGGGGATGGCCAACATGGAGGCCTTTCGTAGGTGGGCGGCGGACGCCAAGTGCGAGGTCGATTGGCAGCCAGCCGGCCGGCGTGCCAACATGCTGGTCATCGACTGCAGCAGTGGCGCTGCCACTGCCCTCCCTGCACCCAGCGGACTTTGCGGACAGATCGCCACGCGGATGGCGGCCAATGCGACAGAGGTAGGGAACGCACAGACAAGACAAGGAGGGAGGGAGGGAGGGAGGGAGTGCATCAGACAGCGCCAAATGCCTGTGTCTGCTTGTCGTATCAGGTTCGGTTGGAGCTCGGTGGCACAGCGCTGCACGAGTCATGGCGTGACAAGCTCATCTTCACCAACACCAAGAAGCTCACCATCAACAAGCGCGGCGCGAGTGCATCGGCAGTGGTCGACAGCATCCCCACATGGCTGACCGAGAGGCAGGGGGAGGGGGAGGGGCAAGGGCCGACCAGCCGATGCTTCCCCGCTGTAGAAGAGTTGAAGATGTGCTGTCCGTCACTGTCCATGGCTGACGTGTATGCCGTCAGCAGACATCACACACCGTTTTTGGGCGGGCTGAGAACACTCAAGAGTGTCACCTTCAGCTTTGTGTCAAGCCTTGCTGCCGCCCATGAGTTTCTCTGCTGCCTGTCCGTAGAACAGCTAGATGAGGTCACGATTGAGAAGTGTGCTGGGCGTGAGGTGTGCGAGTGGCCGGCGGACCCCCCTGCCACAGGGGGTGTCCGCCACCCTCTTGTACACCGCCTGGTTTGCCGTGGCTTGTCCGATAAGGCAGGCTTGACTGACTCCATCAAGCTAGCCCCAGTCCTGCGACCGGCCCGTGTTGAGTTGGAGGCATGGTTGCGTGAGAGTGAGCTGGAGGGAGACACTGTGGCCAATAAGCTGGCCGACCTCCGCTCGTTTGCGGCTGAGTGCGCCGGGCGGGTAGCATCACACTACACTGTCAAGAAGAGTGAGTGTGTGCATGGGGTGTGGGACTATTGCCTCAAGCTCAACTTGGCGGCTTAGATGAGGGGGTGAGGGGCAACCAGACAGAAAGGACAGATAGCCCATCCACCGTTCTTATACACACAGCATGTGGATGGACAGGGGGGAGGGATTGCCATCTTCATGGCTGGATGCTCGTCCGGCTGTCGTGCGTGTCTTTCCTATCTGTCACGTCCACACGTACTGGCTCGGGCATGGGTGGATTGATGGATGGAGTGTGTGTTTGCATCGATGGAATCCACAGGGCGGGCTGACTGACTGACTGACTGAGATGTGTAGCCTACGGACAGACAGAGTGCTTGATGGATGTGTGTGTCGATATATATGTCTTTAAGAGCTGTCGGTGGAGGCGAGTGCCACGCTGCTTAGCTTGCTGGAGTGGGTGATATGGGGCGCTGCTGATTGTCTAGACGTACACTCCCGATGGGGCGTCTGTGGTCGTACTCATGTGTAGTATTCTCTGTGCAGAAAGGGCAGTGTGCAGCAGACGGACAGTCTCGTGTGCGCGATAATGAAACAAGACAACAGACGTGATTTCATCATAACGTTTGATGCTCACACGCATGGATCTGTACAGTCAGGAGTCACTCACAGAAGGGATGGCCATTCACCACGTACACACAGGCCATCCATCCACACACACGTCTCGCCCCGTGTGTGAGATGTGGTGTCCCTCATGCCTCTCTCATCTCGTTCCCTCTTGTTTGTCTACCCCCCTCCCTCTACTCCAACACGAGCTACGCCGCCTCGCCGTCGAACACAATGGGTGCGATCGGTCCCAGGACGGGGCGCGCCAGGGCGGTGGTGCGGGGGAAGCGGTCCTTGAAGGGCGCATCAGCAGACACACCCGCTGCTGGCTGCTCGGTCGTGAACACCCTCACAGACACTGCAGACACACAGCACAGCGGAATGGGCTGTCTGTCTGAGTGACCCTCTGTCGTCTGTAGCTTGCCCTGTCCATCCCCCGAGTCGTCGATGGCGATGTATGCGATGAAGGGGTGGTCGAACGGCGTCAGTAGCAAGTGCTTGAACTTGCATGGTGTGTCGTTGGCAAAGGTCCACGCCATGGCGGCCGTGGCGCCCTCAACCGACTGGTGGACCGACCGATCGAGCAGGCCCGCCAACACGGCACCACGGGCATCACTGCAGACACACACAGCCAACCCAATGAAGCATCAATGAGGACAGGGAATGTCGTGCGCCGTCCCGACTGCCCGACCGGTCTATGAAGTGCATGGTATTCTGCATGTCGCCGTAGGTGGGCAGCATCATGGTGCTCATCAGGAACGAGGAAAAAGACGCTCGGTGATCATGTCATCAATGTCAGTGTAGCAGCCGTCGTCGTATCCGACGATGTGGTGTCTGACGGGGGGTTGTGGGAGCTGGCGTGTGGGTGGTAGGCGTGGGTGGGGGGCAGGGGGGTCAGATCGAGGCGGTACTCGGGGTCGTCCGTGATTGCCCGCAGGTCGCCATTGCCGTGGTCGAACAGCTCAAATCTGCCCCGCTCGCCACCAAAGTCGACATAGCGGCCGAGCATCTTCCACAGCGCCACCACACGCGGCTCAGCCAAATACGCCTGACGTCACACATCCGTCACAGCACACACAGAAAGATAAGTGCCACCCATCCGTCCCCCTCCCCTATCAGCCCACTCACCTGTTTGCTACGGTGTTTCTCGAGATCTTGCTGTGTGACGATGACCGGCAGCTCACAATAGGTGAGCTGATGGGCCAGCCGCAGTGCGTCGGCCGCCTCGTCCCATCTCTGGCCCTCCACCAGCCACCACGCCTGCACACACACACACACACACACACACAGAGTATCCATCCATCCATCCGTCCATCCGTCCATCCATCCGTCCATCCGTCCATCCGTCCATCCATCCATCCATCCATCCATCCGTCCATCCGTCCGTCCGTCCGTCCGTCCGTCCATCCATCCATCCATCCATCCCACGCGTACAAGGCACCCATACCTGCAGCAGCAGCTTGCTCCCGAGATTGTCTACGTCGAATGTCACCACGGCATCCAGCGGCGTCCCGTCGGCGAGTTGGGTGTCGTGCAGGGCGCGGCGGAGGCGGCGGCGGAGCACAGCCGGCTCGAAGTCGACGCGCGAGAGGAACCGGGCGCTGATCCTGAGGTTGCCGACCGCCTTGATCTTGTGCAGGCTATCTCTCCCCTCTCGATGAATGACGTCAAGGCTCTGGTTGCGGATGGCAGGCCAGTCCTGCTGGCTGCTCGTCCTCGGCACTCTGTTGCCCATTACGAGACCATCCTGCGCCGGCCCATGACCTCCCCGCCCAAACCCTGAAACCCGAAGCCTTGCGATTGAAAAGTGTGAGAAAGCTCATGCAGAGCTCTCAGAGGGTCGTCGGTGCGGCGAGCGTCGCCGTTGCAGCAGTTGCAGGCGGCTGGATTGTTAGACAGCGACCAAGATCTCCGCGAACCGACGCCAACCAGGCCGATGGAGCCTCCTGTGCAGATGCAGGTGCAGGCCAGATGCGGCATGGAGACCAGCGCTCACAGCATCCCCCAGCATGCCGTCGACCAAGGTGTTTTCGCAGCGGCTCAGATCTGCGGGAGCTGATGGACCGATGGCAGTTCTTGTCTGGGCGTTCCTGGTGGCGGCCTCCAGTGGCAATGTGCGAGTTGATCAAGAAGGAGGACTTCCTCAACAAGAAATTCAAGAAGAAGCCCGATTACCAGCGGGACGAACAGTGAGCGAGCCGACCACACAGGATGCACTCCACTGATCCCCTCCCTCTGCTGTATGTATGCTGTGTGCCGTGGACTGGATGAACGGACGGATGAGTGCACTGCAGCGGGATGATGTGGCGCGATCTGCTGATCGGGTTCGGTGGGGTTGCGGAGGAGGGGATGCGGGTGCGGGTCAACTACCACGGGCGCGTGGAGAGCGGCAGGAGCTTCGACACCTCCTACAAGAGGGGAAGACCCGTCAAATTCGTTATCGGAGACAGCGAGGGGTAAGGATGGATCGATGGATGGATGGAGTCCTCCTGGGTCCTTGATATCAGCACACATGTGGGTCTGTGTGTGTGTGTGGGTGTGTGTGGGTGTGTGGTCAGTCTGGTGATTCCTGCCATAGACGTCATGGTTCGCGGCATGAGGGAAGGAGGTGGGCATTGCATTGACGCTGTGCTTTGCTGCCTGCCGTCTACTGCACACCATCCATCCACTGTGTGTCTGTTTGGCTGTGCTGTGCCTGCAGGCATTCGTGAGGTGATTGTGCCCCCCGACATGGCCTTCCCCACCATGTACACCGACGTGCGTGAGCGACCGAGCAACACCGACATGCATGCAAACCTACCCGCAACCAAACCACCAACAGCATCCATCCCATCCACTCACACTCGCAAGTTGAATTGTCTGCCTGTCTGTCTGTCTGTGTCAGGTGCTGATATACGAGATCGAGCTGATGGCGATCAACGTGCCGTTCGAGGATCCCTCCAGATGGGAGCGGCTGTACCAGGCCATTCAGAAGCTGCGCCAGCTGGATGTGGACGAATGGCAGCAGGTGCTAGACAGGGAGAAGAAGCTGTGGAAGAAGCTATACGATAAAGAGCTCAACCAAGGAGGTCAAGAGACGGTGGACGGCAGGGTCGGGGGAGAGGGAGAGGGGGAGGGGTCAGAGGCAGGCGGAGACGAGCAGTACAAGGGAGGGAGAGAAGACTGACAGACAGACACAGTGAGTCAAAGTGACAGCTCCGCCAAAGTGAGTGACTGCATCACATCAGGGAGGCAAGAGATGCATGGCCATGGCAGGGATGTGTGACATCCATGTGGTGGATGGAGAGATCTACCTCATTTCATGCGGCGGATGGAGAGATCTACCTGAATGAAACTTGGGGTGGGTGGAGGAATGTAATGTGTGTGTATATGTTGGTTGAGTTGACTGTGTGTCAAAGACAGACGATGGATGGATGGATGGATGTGGGAAGGGAAAGCATGAGGGCGTGGTGTGTGTGGCCTGCAGTGCAGCCCTGACTGATGTGATGGATATCAATGATCACGTTGCCTGCCTGCCTTCATCGCCGGTCAAGAACAGAAGAATGTCCTCTGTGTCCGTCCGCGACGCAACGCAACACACCACAAAGCAGAGCACACTCAAAACATCTTCCTTCGAAGCCATCACGTCACATCCATCCATCCACGCATCTATCAGACACACTGCCTGACATCAACCAACTGGCTCACCCACCTCCACCTCCACGTCCACACCCACACCCACATTATCCACTGCCTCACTGCCCCCTTGTTTCCTCTTCCGCACAGGTGCCCTTGACCCTCCCGAGTGCAGCAGACGGTCGATCTTCCGCCTCTTGTCGCCAATCCCCACTATCTCCATGTCGATCAGCCACGGGGCGTCAATCACCCTCTTGCCACGGCCGCCCTTGCTCTTCGGAAGATGCAGCAGAGACGCAGCCATTGGGAGGGCGGCGGGAGGCGCACCAGTAAAGGCTTCGGGAGGGGCGGGGAGGGGAAGGGGAAGGGGGAGGGGTGGGGGCGGGGCTGCTTCTGCACTAGGCTCTTGCTCGTGGTGGTCGTCATCTTGGATTGCCTCCATGTCCATTGTCATGGCGTCCCCCACAGCGTCGTCGTCAGGATCGTGGTTGGTGGAGTCGTCGTCATCCTGTGCTTCAGCGTGTTCTGGGTGGCAAGAGGCGATGTGGTTCTGCAAGACGCGCTTCCAGCCAAAAGCGTCGGGGCAGTAGGGGCACTTGAACGGCCGCTCGCCCAGATGCACCACACGATGGTGCTGAGACAACATCCAACGCTGGGCACACAGAGGATCCATCCATCCATCCATCCATGAGACCGATCAGAAGGCCTGTGGGGGTGGCTGACTCACTGACCCTTGTGTATGTCTTGCCGCATCCCGGCACAGGGCACAAAAACCTCTCGGGCTCGCTGGAGCCGTCCGGATGGACCGTCTGCATGTGGCTCTCCAGGCCTTTCTCGGTCGCATACCGCTGATTGATTAAGGGAGGGAGGCACAGGACAACACACACATCCGGCCAGGCCATATGATGTGTATGTGTGTGCGTGTTCCATAGAGAAGTGTAGCTGTAGTGTTGTAGTAGTAGTGCATACCAACCATACCTTGCCGCAGAGTGTGCATGCGAGTGGCTTGGGTGGCTTGGGGTGGCAGGCCTTCCGGTGGGCGACCAGCTGGCTGAACTTGGCGAACTTGGCTTCGCAGCCGTCAACACCACACTCGTGCATGTTGGCAGCTAAAGTTAGAAATGCACACAGCACACACCCACACACACAGAGATATGGCCAGGCCCTTGTGCCTGCCGCTGGTCGGTCCCTCCCTTTGTCTGTCATCCTCCCTCCCTCCCTCCGTCCCTCACGTTGGTGCCTTTTGAGGTGCCTCATGAGCCCCTCCCACGTGTGTATGAGCTGGTTGCACCCGACGTGCCTGCAGCGGAAGCCCTTGTCCCCACGACCCTCCACACCCTCCGCAGCGTAATAGTGCCGCATCTGGTGCCGACGCAGCTGCTTCTTCTGGCGAAACGATTCGCCACACACATCTGCACACGCACACACACAGCATGCACACCACACGTAAGACCCTTCCTCTCTCCCTCCCTCTCTCCCTCCATGTCGATCTCACCACAGAAGTGTTGTCTGGCTTCGTGTGTCTTCTCGTGGATGCGTCGGTAGTCGGCATCAGTGAAGGTCTTGTCGCAGCCCTCATAACGGCACTTGAAGGCCCGCTCGGCCGAGTGGGTCAGGATGTGCCGGTCCAGGTAGTCCTTCCGCTTGTAACTCGCGCCGCATATGCCACACACGTGGGGACGCTGCACACACCACCACACCACACACCACACCCTCACACAAAGAAATACCTCTGTGAATGTGTGTGGCTGTGTGCGGACCGACCGCGTCAGAGTGGATGACGACGTGCCTCTCCAGCTTGCCTCTCCTGTCGAATGACTTGCCGCAGCCGTCATACGGACAGACGAACGGCGGGCCAGCCATCTTCATCACAAGTGCCCTCAGATCCCCCTCCCTCTCTCCACTCTCTGCGGGCTGATCTGGTGCTGGTGAGGGGCCACCCGACGACCCTGCCGATGCGTCCATGGCTGTGACTCGGACGGTCTTGGTACTGGGTGATGACTGCCCGGAGGTTGTCGGCGGCGTGTGGTTCCATGAGGAGGGAGCCGCATCTGACGAGGAGAAGACACACACAAACAGGGCGAGTGAGAACATCGATCGAGTGGTGTGTGTGTGTTGTGCATCTGTCCATCCATCCATCTCGTGTGTGCTCCGTCGGTGACTCAGTGTCAGTGTTTTTCTTCACCATCTTCCTCGCCTGACGCGACATCTTCGAGTTGGTTGTCCGTCATTCGCTCAGGAGCCTTCGAGCCTCGCCACCAGATCCATGGCACCAGATATTTTCTGAGCTCGCCATTCGTCCGAGCTCGCACTTTTCTTGGCATCGTTTGCTGTGCATTCCGCGTTGATTAAGATGGCCATGGCTGCTCCCATGGACGATAAGTTGGAGTTGTGTGCCGACGGATGCGCCGCCACTGTGACGCCCACCGTCGGCAGTGCCACCGCGGTCGATGAGGACAGCGTGTCACTGACCGTGACGGCATCGCAGGCCTCCCACCACGGGGATGAGACTAAGGAGACCCTCAATGGGGAAACTGCCAGCGTTGAGGGGGCTGGTGAGGAGCGGACGCCTTCGTCGAGCGCGGACCGCCTGTGCGAGGGCCCTGCTGCTGGTGCATGTGTTGAGGGGGAGGGGGAGGACGGGATGGATGAGTCAGAGGAGGCGGAGGTGGGTGGCAAAAGACAAGACGGGTGGCTGGACGATGATGCATGTGTGTGGATGCATGTGTCGTCAGGTGGCGAAGCTGTCGCCCAAGTTGCTGATGAAGCTGGATCATGACGTCGACCGGCTCGCCAAGGAGCTCCGCCTCTTCAAGATACGCGTGGGCGACTCACTCAGCCGACAGCGAAGTGTGAGCAAGCAAGACGTGCACGGTGCTGCATGCAGTGCATTTGTGTATGCTGTGCGTGTGGCGTCCCTCATTCTATCTGTGTGTGTGTGTTTAGATGGACGTTGACATGATTGACCTGAAGGGCTCCGTACACGACACCGCTAAGGAACAGCACAAGGTGAGGTGAGGTGACGACGCCCTACCGACATGACATGACATGAAATGGTCATTCAAATCATCAATGCTCGATCAGTTTGAGGATGAGTTGCGCCGTTGTTGCCGTGAGGTGGGGGCGCTGACCGATAAGCTGACGTCCATGCAGGCCGACATGACCAACACCAAGACACAGGTGGGGTGGGTGGCCGAGGCGGTGAGTGAGTGGGCGTGTACCTCTCGATCCATCCATTTACCCATCCATTCCATATGTGTGTGTGTGTGTGTGTGTGTGTGTGGTGTGTCAATGTGCAGGAGGAGAGCTTCTCTAAGGCGCGCCTCAAGTGGCAGCGTGAGATGGAGATAGAGGCCAAAGAACTCAGAGACGACCTCAAAGCGGTAGGGTGTGCACAACACAACAAAGCGTTCGGACACCATCTTATCTTTGTGTGCGTCTGCCTTCCTGTGTGTTTGCAGCTGTGCGTCCGGCACAACGAGGTGGAGCGTCGTCAGGACGATGTGATGGCCCGTGTGGACCGCACCGAGCAGCGCCTGCGGGTGCTGGAGAAGAGCTACGACACCAAGACCAACGAGGCATTCGACGCCATATGGCACTCACAGGAGGTAAGACAAGAGGGAGAGGCGAGATGGCTCAATCTGTGTATACGTGTGTGTGTGTGTGTGTGTGTGTAGGAGAACAGCCGGGCCACACTGGTCATGGAGGAGCTGGCCAAGATGCGACGCGAGCAGGCCGACAGAGACAACAAACTCGAGGAGGTGAGTTGGGTTCGGTGGACGCACAGACACACACACACACGCACGCACACACATCCCCATTCGTTCACATTTCCCCCTTTGTCTTTGCTTCAGCAAGTGCAGGGCCTGACGAAGCAGCTGGCGCAGCGCGACCAGCAGCTGGCCGAGCTCAAGGACCAGTACCAAGAGATGCTCAACAGCACCATGCACACCCACACCCACAACCACAACCACAGCGACAGCTACCCCGCCCCCTCCAAGCACCAGTCTCAGCAGCAGCCAGTGCAGCCATTCGCAGAGCAGACCCACCACCCCGCGCCCCCTCCCCCTCCCGCACCAGTGCCGTACACAGCCAGAATGCTGCCGCCCCCTCCGGGCTTTCCTCCGCCCCCGACCAACATCAACATACACACCAACGGCGTCGCACACACACACATGGACTACCAGCACACAGACCACCACCAGCAGCACCACCACCACCAGCAGCAGCAGCAGCAGGAGGGCGGGTGGTCGAATGGCATGACGGAGGACGGGTTGATGCAGCTGATTGAGCGGGCTCGGCTGCCTCCCGATCAGCTCAAGCAGCTGGTGCAGACGACACTCGCGTGGCGGCAGAAGAACAGCCACAACCACAATGGGTGCCAGCAGTGAGTGAGCGATCGGGGCGGGGCGGGTGACATCAGTAAGTAAGGACGGGTCAGTCTGGCTGGGGCAGACAGAGGAGGGTGTGGGGTGGCGTACCGCGTGTGTGTATTTGTAGTACAAGTATACGATGGGATGGATGGAGGGGTGGCTGGGTCGAGTCGCTTTTGCTGTTGTTGAAGCCAATGGCCGGCCGATGTTGCTGGCTGGTTGTTGGTTGAGTGCGAGAGAGAGAGAAGAGAGAGAGAGAGAGAGAGAGGGAGAGACCTTAGTATTTGTGCCTTAGAAAGTGAGATGAGAGTGTGTGGATGATTGCTGGCATGGATTGATGGATGGATGGACGCATTCATACCATGTCCATGTGTGTGTATGCGTTCGTGTGTGCAGCCTGTAAAGTAAAAGTCTGTGTGTGTGCGTCTCTGTGTGACCTGACCGCGTGTCATGATGTTTTGACGGTGCATTACCCCTGCCTGATGCCTTCGCACACCCCCGCCCCTTTGCCTTCCATGTGTGTGTGTGTTGTGTGTGTGTGTGTCCCTCGATATTGCTCGAGACCGACGTACAGACTGATGCTGTCGCATTGTTATCCTCAAGGCATGCACACACCCCAGAGAGCGACACGACGGCACAGATCCGTCCATAAAGAGTCGTCACATGAGCACAATCACAACCCATCCCACACAATGTGAGCCGCTCCACTAGATTCTTCGGCGTACACATTCTTGTCCATCCGTCCATCCAATCATCACTCGTTGAAGTCTTTGTCCTCCCACACCTCTGCATAGACACACACGCATGCATCCAGACACACACACACAGGAGGCCACACAAGGCACCGCCCACCCACGTACCTCCAGGTTCGATGTCCTCCCCCTCGGCGGCGCTGTAGTTCTTGAGCTGCACACCACACAATACAATACATGCTGGCACTGCACTGACAAGCGTGTGTTATGCCTGGCTGGTTTGGTTTGCTTGCCACGCTGCCTTGGTTTATGGTGATGCCCCGGCCCACGATGCAGCCCTTCAAGCTGCAACTGCACACACCACACACGACACACGACACACCAACACGACACAACACAGAGAGAGGGGGACGAAATGATGTCCGTGTGTGCGTCTGTCTTCCCCATTTCCAGCTTCCTTCCCTCCCTCCCCAGCCGCCACACCCACTTCCTTACCCATCTTGTATGGTGACGTTGTCCATGATAACGCTCTCGCTGACCTTCACCTTACACCCCACACGCACATTCCGACCTTCATCCACACAACCCACACAACACAACACAACACACTCCGCCGTCAATGTCAATGCATCCTTCCATCCCGGATGGATGTATTTCGTCTGCCCTGCTTTTTCTTCTCACCGAAGACCGTTTTGGTGGCCTTGATGCCGTTCTCGCTGAAGTTGGGGTTGTCGAGCAATGGAAAGGAGTCGGGCGCAAACAGGTTGTCAGAGCGGAACTGACGACACACCACACACATACAACAACCGGACACATACACAAAGGCCGCAGATTTCTCACATCCAGGCAACGCAAGTGCATCTCTCTCTGCTTAGCTTACGCGTAGCTCCTCTTTGCTGATGGAGGTGTCCTTCTGGTCGGGGTCAGCGCGGCTCGGCTTCAGCCACAATGGCAAACCCGTGTTGTCCTTGCCAATCAGCTACACGACCACACACACACACACATACAAAGATACAAAGACGATGTGTGTAGACAGAGAGAGAGACACACACAGAGAGAGGGAGAGGGCAGCTTGCCTTGAGGTTGAGTGTTCGGTACATGGCCTTGGTCATGACCCTCTCGCACACGGAAGCGGTGCGGGAGGGGTGGGACGAGTCGAGGGGGAAGATTTCCTGCACGTACGCCCGCACCTCCGCCGCACCCCTCTGCACACACACACACACACACACACACACACATGTGTGTGTGTGTTCGTGTCATCGTGTGTGTGTGTGTGTGGGCAGGTACCGACCGGTTTGAGCGTCGCTGCGTCTTGTAGAGTGATGGAATTGGCGTCTAGGTGCTCGTTGTGGGTGACGGGCGGGGCTGCACGGGGATCGCTGACACCACTCCACTCTGATCATGAAGCGACAGAGAGGGGGAGAGCCGTGACGTGTGGTTTGGTGGTCGTGGTGTAATGTGGTGTGTGTTCTCGTACGCTCTGCGTCGATGCTGTGCTGCCGCCTCACCAGAAAGGGCACCAACTGCTTCTGCAGACACACATACACGCAAAACCGACACGCATGCACAGCCGTGCTGGCCACCACCGACCCGCACCTTGATAGAGATGATGTCCTGCACGAACGCCTTGACGGGCGGGCTTTGACGCGGACCTTCACCCGCACCTCTCGCACCACCACCACCACCGGCATCGAGATCGTCATCGTCATCGTCATCTTCCTCGTCATCATCTTGGTCATCATCTTGTTCCTTCATGCGCACGAGTGAGAGGACGCTCTTGCTGAAGAGGTACACGTGCAGATCCTGGAAGGTACCCATCAGAAACTGACACCTGATCGATCGCAGACATAAACAAGCTGTTTGTGTGTGCACGTGTGTGCGCGTCCTTGTCTGGCTTCTTTGCTCACCCACCCGAATGTGTGCATTGCGAGTTTGTTGAGGAGCATGATGCCGCCCTCGTCACACACGCGAGTCTTGGGGTCGCTTAGGTTCTTGCCTGAGGCGCATGCAACGAACGCATGCGGACCGCTCAGTGGGTGGGCGTGCGTCTCGTCTCACCTTCCAGGTCGGTGATTCTGAGGACCCTGGCAATGGGCGCCTCCTCGAAGCCGACCCCTGATGCTGCTGGTGGTGACGGGAGGTACTGCAACACGGCCGAGCAAAGGGCAGGATTGTCCTAACACACACACACACACACACAGAGAGAGAGAGAGAGAGAGAGAGAGAAAACGGAAAGATCGGAGGCGTGACTCGACGTTCCCTGTGCGTGTGGGTGCGTGTGTTCTCCCGTCTCACCTTGACGAGCTGTTTGATGCCCTTTGATTGTGGCTTGGGGGGCGCCTTGCCCTTAGGCGGCTCCTCAACTGACAGACATCACGCGTGTCTGTGTCGGTGTCTGTGTCTGAGTTTCTGATGGCCACCCACCATATTTGCCGAGAAGGATGGAGCACGCGTTTCTCGACTCGTCGCCGCCCTGCCGATGCACCCCTGCATGGATGGATGTACCCGGGGGGCCATGAGCAATACCAGGCAGACAGACAGACATGCGGTGCTGCATTCGATCATTCGCTCACTCCCTGACCGTCAAGCGCCCTGAGGTTGGCATCTCCCACCAGGTCGCAACTCAACACAAAGAAATCCTTCTGCACATGCAGAACCAGAGAGAGAGAGAGAGAGAGAGACCACAAAGAAATCCCATACACAGCCACGGCATCACCCTGCTCACCTGTATGTGCCCCTCGAGGTGCGCGAGTGCCTCGAAAGTGTCCATCAGCTCGTCCTCGTCCTCATATGCCACCACCTCCCACCGCACACCAATGTCGGCGGTCTCCTGCTGCTGCCTCTCGAGCGCCTGGCGTATGTCGGCTTCCATGTGTGTGCGTGTGAGGATGATGACCTCCTGGAAGCCGTACTGCTCCACCATCTTCATCGGGTACCATATCATCGGCCTGATCGGTCGATTGGGTGCAGCCACGGACACACACATGGTCTGTCTGTCTGTCTGTGTGTGGGTGCTTCTCACTGACCTGTTTGCAATAGGCAGCAGTGCCTTGGGGCAGGTTTCGGTGAAGGTTCGCAGCTTGTGGCCCGTCCCGCCGGCCAATATCACCACCTGCACACACACATACACACACAGCCAGACACACACAGACAGTCAGACAGACACAAGAGAGGCGACAAAAACACGCTGTAAACAACGAACACCTGTGCTGCCCCAGATATAGACAGTGAGTGATGCGGTGCCAACGTGACCTGGTATCTCTCGTGCAGCTTTGCATCTTCGGGCGCTGCCTCCGTCGCTGATGCCGTCGATGCCGACTCCATCGCGTGGAATCACTTCGCAGATCAATGGATGATCTGTGGTCCGGATGGCACTCCTTGTCTCCCTATGTCTTCGAATTAGCCTGAAACGCCTTCCTCACCGGGTGCAAAGGGATCGCCGAAGCTTAGCTCGCAGACGGAAAAGGAAAAAAGACGGCACGACCCAGCTTTTCTGCGCTCGATTCGTGTGTGGGAAGCCTCTTGTGCCTCGACAATGAACAAACTTGCGTGGGCGGCGCTTCAGAAGCGAGGCCAAGAGGCGGAGGAAGCACCAAGGCCAGGCCCTTCCAATCATCAGGTGTGTGGTGGTTCACATGCACTCGTGTGTGAATGAAAACCCTGTGTGTTTCTTCCAGCAATTGCCTCATCGTGGCCACACTCCGTCAAGGCGGCAGCCGAGTTACCATCACCATCCTCATCAGTCGACCTATCTGCCCGTGCCACCACCTCCGATGAGCTGGCGGCCTTACGGATGGCCGCCACAGCCACAGCCGTACGGGCACTATCCGGGCTGCATGCATATCCCTGCAGCGGGCTACCAGATGATGGGAATGGGTGGAGCCTCCTGTCCTCCCCTTCCTATGCGAGGCGGCTATCAGAGGCGGCCGTGGAGGGGGCACGGGGGACGTGACCATGGTAGCAACAGCAATAGAGGCCGGAAACGGTAGGACACGAGGCAGCCGATTGTCCGTGTCGGCAGAACATGCCACCATGCCACTATATGGGATGTGCGTGTGTGTGTCAGTGATCGTGAGTCTGAGTTTGTGTGGTGTCGTGTGTGCGACAAGCGCTTCAAGACGCAGGAGGCGCTGGAACAGCACAGGGAGGAGGAGCACATCCCGTGCCCAGTGGAGGGATGCAACTTCAGGTCAGGAGGGGAGAGTAAGGACTGGATCAGAGCCGCGATCTGATGTATCTCTCTCTCTCTCTCTGTGTGTGTGTGTGTGTGTGGTGGGGTGTGTAGTGGCCCTCCCCACATCATGAGTGTGCATCGGTTCAAACACATGAAGGCAACAGACGGGTAGGCAAACCTCTCGCACACACATTCCTATACACACAGATCTATATGGCGTCATTCATCTCTGCGTGTCTATGCGCCGTCATCTGTTGTGTGCAGGAGGAGTGTGGTGGACTCGCCCGAGGAGATCACCGCATGGCGGGCCGCACGAAAGACGAACTTCCCGACCAGAGAAAAGGTAAGAGGGAACCTGCACACATGCTCCCATCAAGTGTGAGGATGCCCCTGCCTCTCCTCTGTGTCTGGTGCATTCACAGGTGGCTGAGGTGCGTCAGCGGCGCTCTGCCGGCAAATCCGCCACCAAGGCCAAGAGACCCAGACCAAGCAGCGCCCTCGAAAGTAGCCACCAGCACACGCACACAGAAACGCATCCACACACACACACACACGCAACACGAACCCCTCCGACTGATTCTTCTTCAATGCATGCAGGATTGCTGCGTGACGCGATGAGGTCTGCGTTCGGTCGGACGGCGATGTTGGAGCAGCAGCAGCGGCACCTGCACCCTGCCTTCGGGTGTGCAGCCGATGCCCGCGGCCGCGGCAGGGGACGGGGCCGTGGGCTCATGAGGGGCCGTGGAGGGCGGGGACGAGGAGGCATTGGGCGGGGGAGGGGCAGAGGTGAGTCAGCACGATTAGCAAAATAGAGCTGCCTGTGTTGGTATGCGTCTGCCTGGCTGCCTGCGTGCATTCGTGCAGGTGAGAGCTTCGACGGCGACGCAGTTGGCGACGACACTCAGCTGGAGGAAGGACAGGTCAGAATGACGCGTATATCTACACACGCCATGCCACTGATGGATGTACTCTGGTGCGTCATGTCATCAGGTTGATGAGCGTCGGCTGTGCAAGCGGCCCCGGTACACGTCATTCGCAGATGGCGACAGCAGCCCCACCATCATGCGTCGTCGGCCGCCCCTCCTGTACCAGCTGCTGGCGCCGGAGATACGTGACTTCGAGACGCTGCTGCTGCAGTGCTTCCAGTAAGTTAAGTGTGTGGCGTACATGCTTGTGTCGCGGTGTGTATGGGTGGCTTTGTGTGTCTGGATGTGCGTCAGGTATTTCGTGGAGACGGACTTTCTCACGGAGTCATGATGATCACTGTCATGCATTCACTCACAGTGTGTGTGGATGAGGGGGCTGTCCTTTTTGTGTGTTTCTGTCGGTCCTTGTGGGTGCTGGTGCCCCTCCCTCCCGCTCTCACTGACTCGTTCCTTGGTTCATGCTGCCTCTCGAGACGGTTCGCCGAGCAGGGCCTTTTCCTCTTCTCTGATGACCTCGGGGATGTCTTTCTCGTCTGGGATGTTGTTGAGCAGCAGGAGGGGCAGGAGCAGGCAGACAGAACAGATGCACACGTACAGCGGCAGATCTATACAGACGCATCGTAGGCATAAATAGAGAGACAGAGAAATATATGCATATAATATATATGTGTGGGTGTGGTGTGTCGGTGGGCGTGGCGTGGTGTGTGTGGTCGGTTACTCACTGGTGAAGTCTGTGGCTGTGATTCCCAGCTGGTAGGTGAAAAATGAGGACCTGAGAGAGAGATGAGCACATTGAGTACATTGAGTGGTGGAGCGGCACACACACAGAGAGAAAGAAAGGGGTGTGCCCATCACATCGGCCTGTGTCTGTCTGTCTGTACATGGCTTTGCTGAGCAGGGCCCCGGCGTTGCGCACACTCATCAGGATGGCAAACACCGTCCCTGCACTCATCCAATCCACCACGCACACACAGACAGACAGACACAGACATGGCACACACACCAGGCCATCCATCCATCCATCGATTCACAGACCTTCGATGCCTTTTGGACAGACTTTGCAGCTGTAGACGATGAGAGGTAAGATCTGCAGCTCAGCCGTCGCCTCGAGCAGAGAACCGCCACTCAACAGAAACCTGACGTATGCCTCACACAGAGGCAGACATGCATGTTTGTGCGATTTGTGTGATGCGTGTGATGTGCAGGCGGACGCTTCGTTGGAGATGCCGATGCGCGAGTTCAGACCTGCATGACGTGGTCACACACATGGAGACACAGTGCACACCCACATGATGCTGTCTCTCTGTGTGTGGCGGTCTGGCCACCGAGCACGAGCAGTATCGGCAGCATGTAGATCGGCAGCGACACCAAAATCGACCACGTCAGGATCTGTTTGTCGCAGGGGGGTGTCTTTTCGTGTTGTAGGTCTGCTCTGGGTGTGTGTCTGCTGACCGTCTTGAGTGGCACTTTGGTGACGAGCTGATAGATGCCGACGCCGATGAGCGCCGCCACGCCGTATGTGAGGCGCATCGAGCCCAGAAACGTCGCTGGCACACACACACAGAGACAGGGGCGGGAGGGAGACACACATTGTGTGTGTGTATGTGTGTATTTGTGGGTGCAGACGTGAGAAGCCGAGGCGATTCCTGCACAGATGACACACGCGCCGTGTATCGACCTGTCCTGCCGTATCTCTCTCTGTGTGTGCTGACGTGAAGAAGAAGAACAGCGCGTCGTCGTAATCCGGTCCGCCCATGTAGGCCACCACGTAGATGATGGTCGGCAAGAGCAAAGGCTGGCGCATGAAGTCCCACACATGCCTCAGCTGCTGCCAGGCCGTCTGCCGCTGCATCTGAGCCGGGAGGGTCGTCACCTCGCGCATCATCAACGCAGCCACGACTATCAACACCTGCACACACACACAAGACAAGCGCGTTCATATGTCTGTGTGTCGCTCTGTGTGTGTTCTCCTTGCTCACCGGAAATGCGCTGGTTATGAGGAAGACGTTCTGCTTGGACGTGTACTCGATCAGCTGCCCCGACGAGTAAGCCGTCAGCTGATTGACACACAGACAGACAGACAGGGGCCGTGTGTGCAGTCAGATTGGGCCTGGGTGGCTTGGCTGACCAAGTTGCCGAATGCCTTTGACGTGACGAACAGGCTCATGATGCTCTCAGCGGTCAGCTTGGCCGAGGCGTGGGCAGACAACTCCACACACAAGGCCTGCATGCCACACACACACACACGTCATTGGATTTAAATGTGCAGACACACTGCCCTGAGTGGCTGTGCTGTGTCTTTTGTTACTTCAGCCATGGAGGAGGTGAATGCGGCGGACACGGCCAGGAAGATGAGTGCCAGCACCGCCGTGACGACATTGCGCACCAGGAAGGCCAGCACAAGGAAGGCAAGCACCTGTGTCGAGGCGAACATCATCATGTAAGGCTTCCTCCTCATTCCCATGATCTAAGACACACCAGGACACACACCCACACGCAGATCCACTGTCATGCTGCTGTCTCTTTCTCTCTCTCTCTCTCTCTCTCTCTCTCTCATTCTGTGTGTGTGTGTGTGTGTGATGAATTACCGGGTAGGTGTCTGAGATGAAGCCGTAGAGAGGTTTGATGATGTACGCGACGGCAGGGAATACAAAGATGAAGGACACACTGGCAGGCGCCAGCTGCAGGTCGTCCTTGAACGTGTACTCCACACCAACAACAGAGAGAGAGAGAGATGTATGAATGGCTGGATGGCTGGATGAATGGATGAATGGATGGATGCTTACGTAGACCGCCAGTCCACTCAGGTGCGTTAGACCTGACAAAGAGAGAGCACAGAGACAGGGTTGGTTGGTTGGTAATGTGACTGTCAGTTTTGTGACTGTGTGACCTTCGGTGAAGGCCACGAGGAAGACGGCGAAGTAGGTCAGCCAGAATGTGCTGTCCGTTCCGAACCACTCAGACACGTCCACACCGAGCCGCAGTGAGTCAGCCATCCTCGCCATGAGGCCTCTCTTGTTGGAGCTCTGCTCAGCCATCGTGACTCAACCAAAGCAGATGAAGCAACACGTCAGAAAGAGACTTGCTGTGATTGCTTTGATCGAAAAGTGTGTGTACACACGTACGTACACATTGATTCTTTGGTTTTTCGTGTCTCGCCTGTCAGTCTCTCAGAGGAGCGCCGTTTCAACGAGTGTGTGACCGCGATGACGCTCACTCTTTCACTGTTGCTGTTGGCGACATTCTCTCTCTCGATTGGCGCTGACTCATCAACCACCCCTCCGCCTCAGCTGAACGACACGCTCGCGGCCGATGTCGCTAAGGCGACTAAAGCTCTCGTGGAGACATCGATGTCTGCAAGCGGCGGCGGCGAGCCCCTCTCGTCTGTGACAAGCCATCTGTTCACGGGTCTGCTGCTGTCCACTGGCGGACTGACGCCCTCCGAGGCGCGGCAGATGGCCCTGTCGGCTGTGTCTGAGGCGGCGCGGGACGAAGGGTTGCCTGACCCGGACTCACTGATGGACTCTGCCGGCAACGAACCTGATTATCAGACCATGTGCCCCGCTGATTGGATCGACCAGGGAGATGGCAAACACTGCATCGGTCAGCCAGAGATCTATTCAATTGGAGACACGGAGAGGATGAGGCACACTGTCTCTGTGTATGTGTGTCTGTCGATCGTCAGCTCCCGCCACCTACACGGGTTCGTGCAACGGGAACGATGACTTTTCATTGTTTACGCCACGGACCAAGAATGACCACGAGGAGCGTTGCGGCACTCAGTGGCCAAAGACCGGCGCCAAATGCGCACGCGACTACTCATACAGCTGCCCGCAGGGGTACGTAGGAAGACATCAGAGAGGAGTGCGTGAGACACACTTCCGATGATTGGTTTGTTCTGGTGATGGTGATGATGGTCTGGTCCGTTCAGCTGGGTGAGCGTCGGTGGTGAGCGCTGCAGAGCCCCACCGACCTACCGCGGACCATGCATCAGAGAGGCCGACTTCACTGGTCAGTCAGTGGCCACACAAACACGACACAGACAAGCGACACGATGGCTGCATCCAATTGTCTGTGGATGTGTCAGGGCACGACGAGCGGCTGAAGGCCGTGTGGGCGTCTGAGTGCGGTGTGTCCTGGCCGTGCCGCGTCGCGTGTGAGCCAGACTTCTCAATCATGTGTCCGCTGGGGTGGGCCGAGGTCAACGACACCCACTGCACGGCACCGGCCTACTACCGCGGCCGGTGCGGCGCCACACAGCCGGTGGGCCTGCTGAGCGATGAGGAGAAGCACATCTTCATGCACGCATGTGAGGTGGAGTGGCCATGCGACGACAGACAACACATGGACCTCACACACAAATGGTAAACCATCCTCGGATGCACCGAAAGGGACACACACAACGAGTGATTGCGTGTGTGTCTACCTGATGCAGTCCTCTCGGCTGGACGTCTGCGAGTGACAGCACGGCCGCATGCACAGCTCCGCCTCACTACAAGGGCCCCTGTGCATCCACACTCATCACAGCCGACGTCGACCAGGTGGGCCACCGCACCACTGGCTCATTCGTATGCGTCGAGCCCCTAATTTGTGTGTCAATTTCTTGCAGGAGGGCAAGTATCGTCTGGCTGTCCGCTGTCACCTCATGTGGCCCCCGAGGGCAGCGTGCGACTACGACTTCACTGCCGAGTGTCCGCTGGGGTGGCGAAAGCCCCGCGGCTCCCTCCTCTGCTTGCCCACAGACACCGTCTACAGCGGCCCGTGCGCCACACGCGTCGACTTCTCGTCCTTCACCCCTCAGATGAAGGCGGCGTGGGCGGCCGCGTGCAACGCCCCGTTCCCTTGTCGCGCCTTCATCCCTCCTCAGCCATCCAAGCGGCCGGCCCGCCCTGTCAGCACCCGCGTGAGCCTTCCAGACATCGACGGACCCATCCGTGCATCCGACGGCGCCATCATACCACCAAATGTGAGCAGCGTGCCACCTCAGCTGCCGAGCGAGGGCGACTACGATGCC
>CDMY01000764.1:3343-23036 GCA_001179505.1 Vitrella brassicaformis | reverse complement strand
TGCAAGTCTCACATGCAGTGCCTTCGTCAACGCCATATTCGACCACGGACGCGAGGTAGGTGGGTGGCGTTTATAGATGTATTTTGTATGACGTGCTCGGTCAAGAAACAAGGCGAATGCATGGATGATGTGGGTGTGATGTTTGCCTTTCTTGGATGCATCGATCGCACGCATATATAGAACACCGACTGCATGAGACATGCAGAGATTCTTGATGGTGGATGCATGGATGCACGTGACCACCTGCATGTGTACATGTGTGGATGCATAGGGTGACGGCCCGGTCATCGATCATGCGTTCAACAATGCATGATGGCTTTGTTCATCAGACATTGACTAATTGACGTCGACGTTTCGCATTAGCTTTCAGTGTCCAAGTGTCAATGTCTCTCCCTTTCGATGTATGTCATCATAATATCAACCTGTCTTATCTGCCCGCCCATGCTCTCGCGCACACACACACATACACACATCACACGCGAAGACTCTCTCCGGCTCAGAGACACGTATGAATCGCTGTGATGACATGATTGAGGCATGGACGAAAGAAATACAATGGCTGCGGCTAGCGAAAACCCCCGCCAAGCACCCACCCCCTCGCGCGGCTGATGTACATGTATGCACAATGAAGGTGAAGACGGAGTCTGCTGGTGGACATGAATGCGTCAGAGCAAGCTGACAAATTTCAAGGAACAAACGACAAACACACAGCAACGGCGTACTTCAACATTCACGCCATCTGGGGAATATCTTTGTGCGCACACCTGCGCATGCACGCGTTGACTTGGAGGAGTGGGTGTATATGATGAATGTCTCCGTGCGCACACCGAATGCCTCGGTGCGCACACCTGCGCATACACGCGTCGACTTGGAAAGAGTGGGTGTATATGACGAACGTGTCTGTGCGCACACCGAATCTTTCGGTGCGCACACCTGCGCACACCTGCGCCTGCATATTTGGACTTGGAGTGTGTATGGTTGATGGGTGTCTCTGTGCGCACACCGCGCATGCACGCGTCGACTTGGAGGACTGTGTCTATATGATAATGTGCATATGATGAATGTCCCTGTGCGCACACCTGTGCATGCACGTTTAGACTTGAAGTGTGTGTATACAATGAATGTCCCTGTGCGCACACCTGCGCATGCACGTTTGGACTTGGAGTGTATATACGATGGTGTCTCTGTGCGCACACCTGCGCATACACGCGTCGACCTGGAGAGTGTGTACAGGTCAACCTTCATTCACCGTAACAATCATCTCTATGTCCGAATCATACACGAATCAGTCCGCCCGATAACACGCCAATCTAGGGTGAGGAATCGATCCCCGCCCCATCATGACAACCCACGCAAACAATAGCTAGTAGCACGCACGAGAGCAATCGACAAACGCGAGCGGATTCAGCCAGACAGATGACCCAACCCCCGACCCTTCCATCCCTCCTTCTCCATCAGCGCACACGCCTTGTAGCGACTCATGCCTGCATGAAGGCGAACGACACGCACACACCAAAAGGCATGCATTCAAGCACCATTCGGCGATCAGCTCGAGACTCGGGCAGACAGGCACCTTGCAGCCAGAGGTAGGGTTTCCTGATGAAGTCGAGCGGTGACATCTGGAAGATCTCACATCCGAAGAAGATGGGCGTGCAGAGGAAGCCGATGAGCCCCATGTCGTGGCAGACGGGGAGCCAGGAGAAGAGCCGCAGCCGGTGGCCTCGCACCCGCTCGCTGATCTTGTGACGCTGCATCAGGATCTCACGCGTCCTGGTGTACGGCTGGCCCGTCACTGTGATGTTGGGAATGGTTGGGTCGTCGATCTTGCTGTCACAGCCGTAGGCTGCAATGGACGTTGTGCAGCAGCGACCCGTGCGTCACAATCACCCCCTTGGGCGCCGCTGTCGACCCCGATGTGAATTGCAAAAAGGCAATGTCACTCAGGCCGATGGACGGGGGGGAAAGCACGCCTCGGGCTTGCCGTCATAGTCCTTGTCGTCTGCGGCCGTCGCTTAAATGCGTCGCTGGTAAGGATCCACTCGATGGATCTCCATCTGTTGTCCTTGGCATAAAGGCCCACAACGCGGGCGATCCTCTGGCAGAAGGTGTTGGTGAGCGAGTAGCGCACCTCGGTGCTCTCGGCGATGTCGCAGAAGCGCGGCACATCGATGTCTGCCTTGTTGGGGGCGGGGGGATACACAGGCACCGCAACGACGCCCGTGTAGAGGCATGCGAGGAAGGCGATGATGAAGTTGGTGCCTGGTGGGTAGCACAGGATGACTCGATCGCCCACCGCCAGGCCGAGCTCCTCTGTCAGAAACGCCCCGAGCCGCTGCACCCTCCTGAAGAGCTCACTGTATGTCAACACATCGGCCGGCTCCCCATTGCCGTCGAGCCGCGTGACGGCGGGATGCTGTGGCATCTCATCCGCCCACTTGGCGAGGGCGGTGCCGAATGCCGAGCCGCCGTAAAGCTGGTGGTACAGCTGAGAGAGATCATCAGAGATGGGTCGGGGAGGGACGTCCATGTCGCTGGTCGAAGTGCTCTCAGTGTCGGCCATGCCACGAATGCAACTGGGCCTGACGTTTTTGCTGTGGCTCGCCCAGTGGGCAAGAAGCGTCCGATCAGGGTTTGCTGCTAGCCGTTTTTTCCTGTTCGCTTCCAAGCTATTCAGCTTGACACACTGAAGCAAGGCGAGTCAGTGAGGTTGGTTGGGAGAGATTCCCTTCCGTAGAAGCGCTCACCGCGCCCATTGGCTTTACTCACTGATGCGCTGACTCTGACTGCCCCGTGAATGATGGTTGGGAGCGTGCTTGAGATCGGAAGAGCCACCTCGAGATCTGCTGGAGCACACGCAACGTGACGGCAATGACGTCTTGACGTGTCCAAGCAGAACCGCATCGGAATCAGCTACAGAAAAGCTGCACTCGGCTTATACCGCTTCAGTGTCGGGGTCCGAGTTGAGGAGGGAGGCGCCGCGGTGGTGCCTCTCATGCATCTGTGACGGTGAAGAGCGGAGATGGTAGGCATGATGGACGACGACCTGGTGATGTGGACGTGCTGACGACGACGAGCTGTTCGACACATGCTTACTCTTTCCCCTTCCCTCTACCTTCCTGCATTGCTGCGTCGGGATGGGCACGACAAGGAGCAGCTCGAGACAACAGAGAGTGACCAGCACGTCAGGACCGAACAAGCAGAGACGAGAAGAGGATTGGAGAAGATGCAGAGACGAGAAGAGGAGTGGAGTGGAGAAGCAGAAACGAGAAGAGGAGCTTGTCTGTGCTTACACGACATGGTAGCTGACTATGTTTGTGCATCACAGTGAATGAATGGGGATGGGAGAGGTTGTGTGTTGGTGTTGAGAAGGCAGACATAAGGCACCCTTCTGGGGAATAACATGTGCCTGATTGTCTTGTCGGCTAGCATCGACTCACTATCTCTCTGATCTTTGCTTGCTTGCTGTGTGCGTGAATGCAACTGGGCCTGACGTTTTTGCTGTGGCTCGCCGAGTGGGCAAGAACCGTCCGATCAGGGTTTGTTACTAGCCGTTTGTTCTCTGTTCGCTTTCAAGCTATGTAGCTTGACACACTGAAGCAAGGCGAGTCAGTGAGGTTGGTTGGGAGAGATTCCCTTCCGTAGAAGCGCTCACCGCACCCATTGGCTTTACTCACTGATGCGCTGACTCTGACTGCCTCGTGAATGATGGTTGGGAGCGTGCTTGAGATCGGAAGAGCCACCTCGAGATCTGCTGGAGCACACGCAACGTGACGGCAATGACGTCTTGACGTGTCCAAGCAGAACCGCATCGGAATCAGCTACAGAAAAGTCCAGTGCGAGCTCAGGGGCTGCTTCCAGACACAACGCGACCACAACGCAGCAGCGGGCCGATGCGGTCCGCGAATTGGGCTAGTGCCAATTTGCGTCTTTATGAAACAACGCGTCCGGTCAGACAAAACGTTCGATCACGATCGTAAGGAAGAGAAAAAGAAAATCGGTAGCGGTGTTGTCTTGCTTGCACTACTACAGACACGTCAATATGTCGAGAAGCTTCGTGCTTTTTGTCACGTTTGGATCAGTGAACGTAAACTGATGCACCCTAAAGCGGCAAGTGGTTGAAAATTGCTTGCCGTCAGGTGCTGCCTGAAACCGCTGCTGCTTGAAAAAGATCGCGCTTGCACCGGAGAAAGTCAACAAACAAGGGTATCTCTGGGCGCGAATTTCTTAAAAAATGCATCAACTGACCGAACACACGAAACGCGCCAGCTTGTGGTGGATGCGATGTTTCTCCTTTGTCCGGTCATTCAGCTGGTTGAGCTTGGTCCTTCTTGGGTGCCCTTTCGCAGGTCCCTCAGTGCCGCATCGACTTTGTCGAGCTTCTGGCGGTTAACGAAAGAGATCTCGCCGACTATCGTGTAGTGGATATGCTTGCAAGACTCCTCTGTGCAAATGCGGTCACCATCGATTGTCTGCTGCTTCCCCGCTTGGCGCCGCAGCCTCTTCTCGCCACTCTCGAAGTCATCGAAGAGGTGCAAGAGCGAATCGACTGTCGAGCCTTCGGTGTTATCTGCAGCCACACCGGTAAGTGCCGCCAGACACAGCCAGTGTCTGCATTGCAGTTCAGCAGAACAAGCCTTCACGGCTTTCATGACGGTCTTGCGCTGCCGCCCTCGCCGGTCAGGCACATGCGCAATGGCGCGATGTATTTATTGTCCCTCAGGTCTTTGTAGTTCAGCAAGTGGGTGCAGATGATTTGGAACGCCCGCATCTGCTCTTCGTTCAATTTGGAACGGCTCGCCCAGTGAACAGAGAACGTCCTGTCGTCGACCGTCTCAGGCGGCTTGAATGCGGACGCCGGCTGCGCCAGCAGTCGAGTGAGACTGGCAGCATCCATCGAGTGACCACCGTGTGTGAAGAGATTCGACTCGAAGACAAGCTACTCAGAACGCTTACTTCATCTGACGTGCCGCGGCTGGGGCCGATTTCATTTACCTTGTTGCGTTGCTGGTGCAGTTCATCGTTGGGCTGATCCTGGCGGTTCCCATTTGATTGACAAGCCGATTGATAGTCATCGAAGGCAGTCTTCAACAGCCCCTTCAACAGGCGCGCTAGATTGATAATGTCTATTGATATCATCGCTGGATATCGATAGGTTGGCATCCAATTGCATCCAGCGATGCATTGATATGCTTGGCGAAGCGCGTCTTCAACACGGGCGCAGCAGGAGCGGCAACATGGGGGGTGTCTTGTGTTCTTAGTGCAGCCCTCTTGAGTACCTGCATGTTATCGCCATGTCTGTCTTCGAGATCTGCATGTTTTTGAAGCTCCCGCCACTGTTGTCTGCATGTTTTTGAAACTCTCGCCATTGTTGCATGCGTCGGTGTGCTTCTCGCCAACACTCGTGCTGTGCACGTCTCTGTGACGCATAATTGAACCACCGCTTCGCACGCTGCTTTCGACCCTCGCCCAATTCGCGGCCTGGGGTGCCCACGCAGTGGGTGCCCCTTACTCGGAATCTTCAGAGAGAGGAGAGAGACCGGCGTATTCCATCTGCGATCGATAAGTCGGGGTGGCTGGTGCAGGGGTGCATGGAAGGCGGCGGCTGCGGAAAGGATGAGCAGCAGAGATGGGACAAGCAGCCGAAGGGGAGGGAACGCAAGATCAGAGGCATCGGTCTGGAGGCGCCTCCTCGGCGGATGCATGGCAGAAAGTGGTGACGCAGCCCTCTCCGCGGAGTGCCAGCGCTGCCTGATGGACGGCATCAGTGCCATTTTCGCGAGAAAGATCTTTGCGAGCTCAGACAAGATGCGATCTCAGAATCATCTCAGAAGAAGGAAAGGGTTGTCCACGGCAGACGGTTTGCAGACTGACTGCCTGATTCGTCGCTGGACTGACTTCGTCCTTGAAACTCATTGAAGATATCTCATTGAAGATCTCCCTCAGACTGGACCCGAACTGGCTGCTTCTGGGCAGCATGCTGGTGCTGATGGAGGCGGTAACACCATCGCATCGATGACTTTGCAAAGCGCCCATGTGCAAAGGTGAGCAGGCCGCGTAAGACCATTTCTCGCCACATATGGTCAGGCAATGATGCATGTGCATGTGTCTGTGTGTGTGAGGGGCAGCATCCTGCCTCTCTTTATCGCCAGAGCCACTCCATCGTTTGATGCCCCAAAAGGCAGGGCTGTTCGGCCCGCCCTGGGTGAGCCTCTCTGGCCATCGTGACGGCCGCAACGACTGACCAACCCTACCTCTGGCTGCAAGGTGCCTGTCTGTCCGAGCCTCTCGGCCTCTCTGGGCGAGCCGCCGATCCCTCCAAAGCATGACTTGTCCGCTGACACTGATGCAGTCGATGCTGAGCGGGAGGGAGATGTGACGCTTACAGGGCGATCAGAGTTGATAGAGGGCGGTGAGGCCGCCGAGGATACCCTCCTGGGATCATTCTTGGGCTTAGTGTGGGCCTTGTGGTGCTTTCGCCCTGGTTTCTGGGGCGGGGGCTTTGTTGGCTGTTGGAGAAACCGACCAGCTCATTGTTAGTGCTCAACTGGGTGTTGCTGTGGCTCAATTTCAAGTGGGAGGACGCTCTCAACGAGGTGGGCTGGAAGCTTGACACCAAGATCATGGCGGGCGAGTGGCACCGGCTCTTCACCCCCATGTTCCTCCACGCCGGCGTGTTCCACCTGCTGCTCAACAGCGTCGCGCTCTGCAATATAGGCGGGGTCGTCAAGGGGTGGTACGGCCCATGGAGGTTCTGGCTCATCTACCTGTCTGCAGGGGTGACAGGCAAGCTGTTCAGCTTCTCGGAGCGTCGGCGTCAAGGGGCTGCTGTCAGCGATTGCTCGGTCGACCAGGGGAAAAGGCGTTGTTGGTGGTCCCGGTGAAGAGCCTCCTCCTTTATCAGAGAGGGCGTCCATTCCGGATTTGGGTGCGTTTGGGTCGATTTTCGGTTTGCCCTCGCCGCCCACACGCTGCGGCTTCGACACAAATATCGCACCAAGTAGGCGTGCCAGCCGTGGGTGCGCATAATATACATGGGTTGCTCTGACGTATGCTGACCGTTGCCCATCATACGTATCTATCTTTTGCTTCTGCCTGCCTGCCTGCCTGCCTGCTTGCCTACATCCATCATGTGTTGTGCAGACCTGATGAGGTGTTGCTTGAAATCGGCAGGTCTGTGGGCTTCATTTTCCTCTGTGGGTGAGCTGAGGTGAGCATCCGTACCACACCAGCCATGATACCTACGCGTCCACACGCGTCCACATCTGTGGTCATCTCGGCGGTCTCGTGGGCGGCCTGCTGGTACTCATGCACTACCCACACACACCTACCGGTCCAGGAATGCATCGTCCGCTCTGTGTGTGTACTGCAGGCGGGATTTCTTGTCGGTCCCGCAAACCGACGGCCGCCTTAACCATCCCTCCGGCGAACTCTGTCAATGAGGACTGATGAAGTGCTGGCGGAGGCCCATGCAGGCAGCCCATGCAGATAATATGCATGTGTGTCACTGGGTGGGTTGGTGGACGAGCTGCATGAAAGGTGGCTACATGACTGTTCAGATTCCAGACAGACGCGTGAGACGGTATGTTTCTCATTTGTAAAAGCCATACATGGACGGCGATGGGTCTGTCGTCAACACACAGAGTGGGCTGCAGACACAATGTACATACGCACATTCACAGTCACACCTGCGTCAATGAATGCGTCCAACGACATCCGCAGTCCGATGGACATTAAGGATAGACAATATGAAGGCATCTGTCCGTATAAACCGCACATACACGTGTCCAACCACTGCCCCATTGATTCATCTACTGGTGGTCTTGCGCACGTCCCAGCCAGCCAGACAGCCAGACAGCCAACCTAAACACATGCAGACGGAAGACAGAAAGCCCTCTGCCAACGGGGCGTATCATCCCTTTCAGGACCCCCCCACCGTGTGCTGTCATCTTTCATCTATGGCGTCTGTCCATCGAGGAAGATGAGTGCGAAGAGGCCGAGTGACCGCCGGGCCTTGGCTGCCGAGCGCCGGTATCTGACCGAGAACGGATCACCTGCATCACCCACCGGCTGCTCTGTCGTCGACAGACCGACAGTCACTGCCACAGGACACAGACGGAGACCACAGGGCCTGCTTGCACGAGACGTCGTTTGCTTTGCCCTTACCCTCCCTCCGCTCACCGGTCTGACGGTCGTCAAGCTCGACTCTGAAAACGAGAAATGCGATAAAAAGGTCGTCGAATGCCGTCAGCAGATGGCACTGATATGCAGCCCCGTCGGCCCACTCCTCCGTCACGACGGCTGCGCATCCCTCCAGCGATGTGTGGGGCGACCGCGTACGCAGCCCGTCCAAATCACCACCCCTCGCCCCACTACATACACACATGCACACATACATACAAGGACGGAGAACACTCCACTGCTACGTCACGTTCCGCCACATGATGTACCGATAGATATCCATCTCCGTGGTGTGGAACTGGACGCTACCACTGACGTAGTAGTGGGAGGTGATGGCATCCACGATGAAGGCGCTCACCGATGCGGAGATGAAGTCATCCCCGCCTGCCACCCACTCCCCGTCCTCCTCGGCGTCATAATAGACGCTCGACCGGACGGGTGGGTCGTCGTGCTTCATGTGCTGCTGGAAGGGGTGCTGCTGCAGGGGATGCACCTGATAGGTGGGGAGGGGCGGGTTGAGGGTGAGGGCGAACTCGGGCTCGTCGCGGATGGCGCGGATCTCACTGGTGCTGGGATCGCAGAACAGCTCGAAGGTGCCGTCCTGGACCATCAGCGCGACGGAAGACAACATGGCGACCGACAGTCATCCACTGGGCTGGCACACGGGGCATCGACAAGTAGGCCTGCATACAGCCCACGCGCAGACACATGGCAGACGATGCACCCTATTCTCCCCCTCTTGTCTGAGGTGCTCACCATCTTTGTGTTGTGCTTCTGCAGGTCTCCGGCGTCGATGGGGATGGGCAGCTGACAGTACCCCAGCTGTCCCGCCAGTCGCAGCCCGTTCCCCACCTCCCCCCAGCCGCCCCCCTCCTCCATCAGCCACAGGGCCTCCATCACACCGCCGTCGCCCAGCTGAGGAGCGAACCGCACCACGGCCCGTCGGTCAGCCGGCTGCGGAGGGCATCTCGGATGTGGCTCTTGATCAGTCGCGCGGTCGTCCTGAGGCGGCCGACGCCCGGCAGGTATGTGGATGTCTGCAAACAAGCCACGGCGTCGGCCGAGAGGTCCTCCAACTTGGCCTGACCAAGGCAAACGAACACACAACAGACACGCGATTGGTGACACAGACATTCGTCCATGATTGCATTGCACTGACCGATGCGTCAGTGCGCGGCCGAGGGAAGGTGGCCGACTGGACGAAGGCCTTGAGGGTGGCCTTCAGCTTGGCGTACTGCTGCAATGCAGCTATCACGTGAAGCGAACAATCCTGCATGCATAACACACACATACACACACACACGCACACCAGAGGGAGCGTGCCCTGTGTCCTCTAAAGATACATGCGATGAGAGTGCTGATGGATCCAGCGCGGACAGGCGGTACATCAGGCAACTGATCTGCAGGCCATGACCACAAACAACAGAGGGAAAACACGTGTGGCGCGGCTTCCGGTGAGGCTGCCGATGGATCAATTCCATGCTTGCTGACCTCTGAATGCTTCTGTCCGAGCCCAGACATCATGGTGGCCGGATTCTTTATCGTTCTGCCTTCTCCCCTGCCAAGCGTTACGTGATTCCAACCGCATTAATATATAGCTTCAAAAGAGGATTGAACTGTAAGTCTAACTTTCTCGGCCATTCATCGTGGGGAACCGACATCTCAAACTTCTCCAGGGTGTTGTTCCGTAACGACACAGCAGCAGCGAGCCTCGAAGGGCTCGAAATCCACCCATATGGTTATCCTTGAAAGCTAGACGACGAATCGAGACCATCGAGACCATCGAGATATTGTTGGAACTAAGTTCCAAAGTGCCGCCTTTTGAGAGAACCCGCAAAACTGTCGCTTGGATAAACACCATTGCGCTCCTGCAGGCGCCGAAGATAGTAAGAAATGACGTAGAAAACATTGCCTCGTGATAATAGCGTACCTCAGAAGGCTTGCTAAGCCACTTTTCTAGCTCCTCTATCGCGAAATGACAGAGAGCGTCATCAGTTATGGCGCCAAACAACATACACTTCTCGCAGCTGAGATACGTCAGACTGTACACACACACACACACACACACAATCACGCACTCAATTCATAGATCCAGTGTCTCTCCTACTCGCCTCGGTAACGCCCGAAATGGCTGTAGAAAGTGAGTAATCTCGATTTGTAGGGGGTTGTCAGAGAAATTCAGTGTATGCACAAGAGGCCCTGAAGAAAACATGAAAAAGAGTCTGATGACACAATTTGCGCACATCCATATGATACAAAAGAGAGGATCCGGTGCGGATAGTATTGCTTCAACTTCAAAATACGTCACTAGCAGCACACAGAGCACAAATTCAGATAATATGCACCTTACTTGCCTACATTTGCGGTAGTTGTCACAGTATCCTTTTGGTGTCTGGAATCGTATCGGCCAGCTGCGTGAATCAGTACTGTTGCCTCTCAAATCTATCTGCTTCATAGCAGGCAGACGAGACCATGCGACTGGAATGGAGCGAAGAGAATTGTTGCAAAGATGAAGCTCTTCCAGCCTGAACGAGTCGTGAAAAACAATCTCTCCCACAATGTGTATCTTACGTTTCGGGAAGAGAGCCGTTTCCAGTTGGACGTCTAATGCGATTGAAGCTGAGGTCGAGTCTTCTGAGTGACACGAGTGGCTTTAAAGAAGGCAGCATCCCCCTTAGTGAGTTGCTGCTCATGTTAAGCCCTAGCTGTTTTGTCCATTTTTCAAACAAAGGCGCTAGAGCTGTGAATCTGCATAACACATATGACATGTCTCGCTTCACGATAGCAGGGCTCTTACTTATTGTTTGCAAGACCTAATTCCTTGAGATTTTGGAGCCAGGCAATAGCATTCAGGGTGCCCGAGAGCCGATTGCCTCCCAAATCCAGCCACTGCAATGAAGATAAGTTACCCCACTGCTCAGGGATGGTACCCGTGAGATTGTTTTCTTTCAAAATGAGAGACTCCAGCTTTGTGAGTGAGCCCCATTCCGCCGGAAGGCTGCCCTGAAAGCCTCCATTTGTCCCTCCTTGGCCGCAGAGATCGATGTTTTCTAGATTCATCGCGTTGCCAAGCGCTGCGGGGAGCGGCCCCGAGAGCTGCAACAAACATCTTGCATCTTGGAATAGTCATCCATTCCCTTCTGCGTCTCTTCACTGGCGCAGCGTCGAAGCTCATCAAGTCCTTGCACTCCCCCAGGCCTCCAGGCATGTCCTGTGAGCTACATCGAAATGACACACACACACACACACACAGAGAGAACGGCCGGCAGAGAAGAGTGGCAATGGGTGCGTGAAGTCACCGACCGGACCCGGTTCTTGTTAGTGTCTAATCCTTTGAGATTCCGAAGAGTGCCGACGACATTTAAGGGCCCCGAGAGCCGATTTTTGCCCAAGTCCAACCACTGCAATGACGATAAGTTACCCCACTGCTCAGGGATGGCGCCAGTCAGGTTGTTTCCTTTTAAATTGAGAACTTCGAGCTTTGGGAGCGAGCCCCACTCAGCAGGAAGGCTGCCCTAGAAGCCTCCATTCGTCCCCCCTTGGCAGCAGAGACTGATTCCAGCTAGATTCAACGCATTGCCAAGCGACGCGGGGAGCGGCCCTGATAGCTGCAACAAAAAGGCATCTATGAATAGTCATCCATTTCATTCTGCGTCTGTTGGCAGACTTGTTTGTGCGCGGCGGTGAAAGACACCAAGTCCCTGCAATCTCCCAGCCCGTCAGGCACCTGTCCTGTGAACTACATAGAAATGACACACGCACACACACACACACACACAGAGAGAGAGAGAGAGAGAGAGGCAGAGAGAGGATGGCCGGAACAGAACAGTGGCGATGGGTGCGCGAATTCACCGACCGGACCTGGTTCTTGCGAAGAGATAATCCCTTGAGATTCCGAAGAGTGCCGACGGCATGGGTTTGACTGCGATTGAATAAGGGTGTGGGTACACAGCTGACCTAGATGGACTTGCGTGCGTCGTTGTTTTGAGCGAGTCAAATACACATTTGGCCAATTGCATTCACACACATAGCAAGGCTCGCTGCACAACGATCAGCGAGCAACGAGTCAGACAGGTCCGATCCACATTATGTCCAATGAAAACACACAGATATGACAGGAGGTGAAAACAAAAATACAGGCTCAAACGCCTTCCAACACACAACCAGCGAAGGCACCAGCAGGGAAATACTCCGACAAACTCCGCAACCACAGCCACTTCGGCAACTATATGGGCGACCCTGTTGGGGGTCTGAGGTCGATGTTGGGTATCTCCCGTCCTGCTTGCCACGGGATGGGGGTGACTTGATAGCTGCTAGCAAAAGTGGTGCCCCGGTCTCCATGCCAGTGTCCGTCAGGGAAGAAGGTGCCGTTGTGGACCTTGCCATGACGCCACTCACCGGAGAACCACGCCACATGATGCATTTCATAGCGACCCTTCTCGTATGCACCAGGATGGGTGTAGTAGGCCGTCCCATAGCCGTGCCGTATGCCGTACGCCCAGGTACCATTGTAGATCACATCGTCGCTGCTTCGCAGCTTCCCCCAGCCGTGTGGTCTACCATCGACTGTGCAGCCGGTGTAGGTCAGCACCTGTCCCATACCGTCCATGAGCTGCATGCCGCCCACTTTTCCCTCGCCTCTGTTGGTTTTTTGTCCATTCGTCCACTCGCCCTCATAGACCAGCTGGCCGTCATTGGGGAACTCTATCCCGCGGCCGTGTAACACGCCATTCACCCAGCTGCCCATGTGCATGAGTCGGCCGGTGTGATAAAACGCCTGCCCTTGGCCGTGCCATTTGCTGTCTCTCCACTCGCCCTCGTAGACCTTCATGATCTGCTGGCCAATCCATTGGTATTGAATGCCATTGCCGTCTCGCTTGTCGTTTCGCCAGTCGTTGGCATAGACGAGGCTGTTTTGGTTGAACTCTTTGCCCCAGCCATGTCGGATGCCGTTTGGCCAGTCGCCCTCGTATCGCTTCTCCGTGCCGTCCAGCGACCACAAAACGCCCCCCCCCGTGGGGAACCTCGATGCCGCCCACCCGCTTGACTGAGCCCTCATACCGACCGCCACCATAGATAATCGTCTGTGCCACAGTGCTGTAGGCCTGATGTGCTCGCAGCTCGTCCCGGGCAGCATCACGCTCACGTTTGTACTCGTCTCTTTGGGCTTCGAGCTCCTCGATGCGCCTGTCGTACTGCTGCCGCGTTGTGTCTTGCGTGCGGCGGAGATCTGCAGAGAGAAAGACAGGCGCACACACACTGACACTCGTGGCAATGCCATGGAAATTATGACATGCATCACGCACTTGTCCTATGTCTCCTCACTTCTTGCACATCATTGCTCAATGGCCACAGCGACAAAGACACAAATCAATTGTCTGCTGATACGAATTCTTATTCTTTTACTCGTCCAGCCGGTGAGTCAGAATCAGGTTCTCCTGAGTATTCCCATGCGAGGTATACATTCAGCACACCCGAGAATTGAGCACGGCCCCTAAAGCCCAGAGGAGAGCTTCCAGGGATTGATGCAACGGGAGACTCGCTGCCAACGTGAATCAGCTCCGTTGACATTGGTCCAGACGCCAGTGGAGATGCACCATGTAACGGCTCGACCACCAATTCACGGTTTCCGCACGTCCAAGTGCTCGAAACGATTCTGCCCGCCAATGGCTTGATGGAAGTGTTGTTGAACTCATTGACATCTTCTTCCTCGGCTGGAAGGCCCCCGTCACGTCTTCTGCAAGACGATGGGCTCTTCCCAATCATCGTTTCGAAGTGCTGGTCTTCAAGAGTCTCCCACATGTTGATCAAGCCCTCGCGAGGACGGAGCTCAGCGCTGACAGCCGGAAGAATGACGGTAGAAGGCACCAGACGTTTGTCACTCTCGAGGCGTTTCAGAACTTGTCCAAAAATTGCGACCGGAAGCTCTTGCAGCTGACTCGTGATGGCGTCAGCCACATCTTCACCTTTTGGGTACCAATCTCCCAGCAGGTCCTCCAGGAAGTCGAAGATGGGCACATTCGCTTCTGTTGACCCTTCGATGCTGAGTTACTCAAAGCCGAGCTGACGCATGGCTGCGAGAAAGTCTCGAGCCACCGGTTTGATCTCGTTGAGCTTGCGCAGATTCACAGCCAGTTCTTGGATAAGCTGCAGCTGAGCTGCCGAGGGATCCTCGTTGAACTTTGCGTGCACTTCACCATTCCAAAGCGCTATAGCCAGGGGCGCAGGTGGCGAAGATGTGTGATCGCAGCTCCGGAGTCTCACGGATAAGCTTTCGAGCCATCTTTTGCTCAGGACTTGGCAATTTTTCAATGAAGTCCTCCGAGATGCTAACAGTGATTTCTTCTCCACCATCTCGAGCTCCCGGGCGGGCAATGTCGTATAGCTTCATGTCTTGGGTCGTCTTGCTCTGAACAGCCATAGCAGCAACAAAGTAGACAAACTGCAACACCATTCCGCGAACCCTCGAGTCGCTGTTCAAACGCTTCTCATTTGGAAGAATCTACGGTAAACAGGCCAGTGAATAAGGCTGCACTATCTTGTGGCCTCAATTTCAAATTTCTAGACGAACCTTCTCGACGGATGCAGGGAGAAACCGATTTGCCCCACAAGGTCGTCAAGGCTTGCAAGCAGCGAGTCTTCAGCGAAGCCATCAACGAAACGAACATCGGTCAGGTCAACGGCCAACATAGGCTGCAGCAGTCCCAACAGATATAAAATGGATATCTGATCTTGAGGTATCTTACCTTTTCGGGGATACTCAATTGATGCAGTACTTCATCTCGCAGCACTTCAAGAAATTGATACTCTACGGGTCCTCCGTGTTCCATGTTGTACTTTCTGCATTAAGAACCAATCCATTTACCGACACTGTAGCCAGCGCTCGCCTTCTCTTCCACATACCGTCGCACACAGTAGGGCAGGAGAGGCTTGAGATTTCATTGGCACTGAAGTAGAGTAGGTCCTCGCGATTGCACATGAAGAGCGTCTTTTCGAGCGAGAGTTTCTCGAAATGGAGTCTCCTTGAGGCACGTCACACAGGCGTGTGTGCTGCCGATTACGAATCGCAACGAATCGGATGCGATCACAGAAAATGCGAAAATGGGTCAACGCGCAGCCGCCAGTGTGTATCAACCCCAGCGGATGAAGGCGCACATTGTCTAATGCGCTTCCTCCACTTTGTCCCCATCTACGTCGACAGAAAGAGGAATGGTCCGCACGATGAGCGCCTCGCTGTTCTGCGGATCAATGAAAAAAGCGGTCTCGTTCTCGAAACGCTCGATGTCTTGACATGAACAATTGATGTTGACGAACTGCGATTGGAGCTTCAGGCCGGAATCGGGGCCGTTTTTTGTCTGCACTCGGGCGATAGTCCTGGCAGGAAAGAGACACACACATACATAGGCTCCTCGTCTGTCTTGCCGCTGCATGGATTATACTCTCACTTCAGGAAGGCTTCGTCAGCGTCGACGACCGCACCATTCGCAACCAGCTCGATGGGCTCATGAGCGAGGCACTGAATCTGCACGGCAGTCGAATCTGGGTGGGGAGACGAAGCAGGGAGAAACATATATCTCCTGTCCCTTCCTTCGATCGCACCTTTGCCTTCGCTTTTTTCCTTGATTTGGCACACTTCGAGCAAAGGCCCAGTAATGGATGATTGGAAGAGTCTGGGCAGCCCTCTCTCTTCCTTGTCCCGGTCCAGCGTTTCATAGATCGGGACGAAAGCATAGACCTCCGGGGTCCCATTCAAATCTTCCGATCCCTCAACCTCCAAGGTGGGGACTGCAACGAGCCGGGAAATCACGTTTCCATCGTTTACAGCCCGGCCTCTCTTCCTGTAGCTGAATTTCTGTGTGTCACGAAAGCACTCGTCATCTGTGGCATTCCCAGGGACAGAGAGGATTGTAAAGTCCATATTCCCCAAAGGCGCACTACTCGTGAGGAACAGCTCAGGCACGAATCGAAAGTCTGGTCTCTCGATGACGGGAACGTATTTCCCGTCTGGCCCGCTCGCATCAAAGAATAGGCTGCCGACGAGAGTGCCTGTGAAACAAACAGGATACCAAAACGATCTACGGTGTGTGCCCGTATGTGCGTGTGTGTGCATGTGAGTGTCCAGGTGACTTCCTCCCCACACGGACCTTTGACAAAGATAAACGTCCCACTGCAATTCAGCGGAGACACCTGCTCCACAGTACCCTTAAAGTCGACATTAACGTAGTCCACAGGCCCTACTTTCCCCGTCGTAGAGTTTTTTTCTACAACCCGTCCGTCCAGCTCGTCGACGTCATATCGGATCCGCACCTGTAAATCAGCCCAATCGCCTTCGCAGCTGAAGGAAGCCTTTGTGCTATCGAACATGTCGATTGTAGTATTGGCCTCCGACATTGTGATACAATGATCGATGTCCTTGTGGTCGCTAATTCGATAGGTGGATGGCTGGGCGGTAGACGACGCATTGAGGATGGCTGGGGGGCACGCCTCAACTAAAACAGTCAAAGAGTGAAAGGATGACGAAACAAGACAGTCGAGAAAGTGCGAGACTTCATTCTCATGACTTTCTTACAGCATTCAAATCCGATGAAGCACGTTTCATTCAAGGTAACAGTCCCGATCCCATACCGGTCAGCCCGAGGAGCCGTGAAATTCCTGTACTTGTCTTGACACGTAGCTCCCACATCGCCATAACCATCAAAAATTGCACCACTTGGACGGAGACAATTAAGCCGTTCTGTCCCCTCTCTATGCCCTTGCAACTATGATTCCATTTCACTCTGACACCAACACAAGTGTCATCTCCGAGAGTTCCATCTTTAGCGGCAACGCCCAGATACTTGCCAATCGACCTGGAATCCTTGATAATGTTTTGAAAGGTCGCACCAGCGTCGAAGCCGATGGGAACGTTTTGCAGCTCGAATCCGCGGCAGTTCGCTAATGCTGATCGACGCACACATCAGCGACAGAACAAGCAAGAATTAGCGCTTTCCGGCTGACATACCTACTGCCACGTACCTTCTCTTCCGTCGACCAGCTGCCCCAGCTGTTCTTTCAGAATCAGATCCAGCTGCGCACCTGTTTCTGTGTTGAAGAGTTCGAACGATCGAGGACCCTCCTCCTTAGGCGGAATCGTGCACAGCAGAGATACAGTTGTATCGTTGAATCCCTGAATTTTCTTATCCGCGTCCGTCTCATCCAAGCACGACACATCAAATTCCTCGGTGGCAAAGAACCTGTCCCCGATTAAGGCGCTGTTGAAGGAGATGTCTGGCGACTCGTCAGGCTTGTAGATAGAGAAGAAGATCGTCAGAACCACTGTGCCCAGCAGAGTACGGCGGAGATCCGGGCCGAGAACAAGGGAGGATTGCACGCGCTGAGCCATTCCAGCTGCAGCTCCCATTTTCATGTCTTGCCTGGCCGCTATTTCAGCTGGCGCCCCATGACATATCCCACTGCACTTTGGAACGCGCCTTCATTCTCCGAAAGCAAAGTTGCTGGCTTCCAACGGTTTCTGATGACACGAAGGAACATTCGATTACACCCGATCTGAGCAGATATGTGTCCGCCCACCCGCATACCTTTCGAAAGGCTTCCCTAGTCACCACATCCCTCCCAAACCCCGAGGCAATCAACGCTATGATGCCCCCTGCCTCGGTCTCGCCACTGGTGACGGTGAAGACCCGCTGATTCAGAAGGACATCGCATCTCTCAGGCACGGTATCAGGGAATGCCAGGAGGCCCAGGCCTGTCTGCGCCGCAGGGGATAGGATACCGATAGCCCTCGCAGTGACGAGGTCACTCTGTTCGTCGTCTCCGACGATAAGGATGCGCTGCGTCTGGTCATATTCGAATTGCTGAGCGATCAGGGACTCCGATTCGTCCACAAAGCCTGTCAGCGTGACCTCGATCTGCGCCTCCACTCCCTTGCACGCCGCATTGCTGGCGTTGACCACATTCATGACTCCCTGGATGGTTGCGACGGCGGGCTGGAGTGCGTTGCCCTCGCGGTCGGAGCACAGGCCGGTGTCTGGGCATTCAAACTGGAGAGTCGCACTGACACCCTCTGCCGTGTCGCATGAGAGGTCCAGGAAGAAGCCGTCAAGCCCGTTCTCATCGTTGATCTTGCCCTGAATCCTCATGCAGCTTGACACATCCTCGCCTATGTCGCTGATGGTCGGCAAGTAAGCACTGGTGGGCACGTCTTCGAACAGGTAGGTCCCAGGCACCAGTTGGGCAAAAGTCGCATTCTCGGCCTCCTTGGGGTCATTCGAGAGTAGGCTTTGCGCTCTTGGGTCGGGCCCCTCCTCGTCCTTTCTCTCCACGACGGGCAGGCTGTCCGCACAGTCGAAGGGCACAGCGAATCGGTTGACGGCATTGAAGCACGGATCAAGGACCGGCGGGAAACAAAGGGGAAAGAGTTACATGTGTCGAGCAGCTCCTCGTCGTCAGCACGTCCACATCACCACCAGGTCGTCGTCCATCATGCCCACCATCTCCGCTCTTCACCGTCACAGATGCATGAGAGGCACCACCGCGGCGCCTCCCTCCTCAACTCGGACCCCGACACTGTGGCCAGACAGAGCAAAGGAGATTGCTCTGCTTAAGCTGTGCTGCAGGAGCCGCTTTCGAGGTGTGCTCGCCTTCGTGCAGCTGGAACTCCATTGGCGATTCCCAACGTACTTAGCCAATCCCGCCTCTTCTTGTTCTTTTTGGTCGACGCCTTATGCCGCGCCCTGCAGGAAGCTTCACGGGAGCTTTACGAGGGCATGGCCGGAAGTATTGCCGGAATCAGTTCGGCTTTCGAGACGGACTCGGAAGAGCTGTCGTGTTCTGCCAGTGAGGGCTCCATAATCATTTCAAGGACAACTCTCGCGGAAAGCAGGTGGGAGGCGAGGGGAAATGGGGCCCAGGGGGTTTGCTTTCATTCACTTATGCTCTGTGACTCACTTTCATCGGTATCACATCATGAAACAGACGTCGACTACACAGACTTTGTACGCGCGAGGAATAAGTTAAACGCCTCCAGTTAAACAAGGGAGTGATGGACGGATGGATTGGATGCCGTGGACCGTGTGCTGATGGAGAGGATGCAGCCCTGGATGAATAGATAGACGGATGGAGCTGATGCTGATGCTGATGGATGACAGGCTGAAGAATAGTAGTCGTGTGTAGGCAGGCATGACGACAAGCCGTAGATATGCACAGGGGAGGCAGCCGGGGAAGATAGAGGGCTGCTGATGAATAAGAGCGCTAGATAAGCCTGCAGTGCATGCATGCGTGGGCTTGAGGGCGTAAGACGGGAGATAGCAGAAGTTGGCCGAGCGAGTTAGTGCCCGTTGCGTTTCATGATTCGTTATTGTTCGCTTCCGATATGACTTGAGTCATTCTCTCGAGATCTGTTGCTTCGGCACGATCTTTGGTCCTTCCGACCATTCCCTGTCTGTGACCCTGATAAAGGCGCTCGGCTCAGATGGCTGGAAGTGTGGACGTGTGTGTCTGGATGTGATGGACGGAT
>CDMY01000763.1:0-23194 GCA_001179505.1 Vitrella brassicaformis | reverse complement strand
TTCCGCTTCCTCCGTGTCGTCCGGCCAGGGCGTATCTTCGAGCCACCGCCCACCTCTGTGCTGTCCCTTCGCCGTCATGTGAGCACCAGCCATAAGGCTCCGCCTACCGAGGAGCTCCAGAAGGCCATGGACGACTTTCGCCGCTCACAAGAGGACGCTCGGACGGCCAATGAACGCATCAAGGCACTCGAGGAGCAGCTGCAGCAAATGCGGGAGTCCCAGGATAGGCGCACGCCAACGCCTCCCGATACCGCCATCGACGCCGTCGACTCGCTGTTTAAGTGGTTCGGCCTCGATGACTTTCGCGTGTTCGTCGTGTGGGTCGCCGTCACGTCTACCGCGATCTGGCTGACCGTTTCAGCGAGGGTTAGGTATCTCGAGAAGAAGAACAAGAGGGAGATCGAGGAGTACGAAGAGAAGATGAGGTTGAAGGTGGAGGACTACAGGGAGAGTTTGGGGCTGAGCCGCACCGTCACCGATTGACGAGGAGCAAGGAAATCGAGTACGGATGGTAAGACGGCAGACAGAGAAGCAGAGACTGGAGGGAGGGAGGGAGGGACTTCCGTGTGTGTGTCGTGTGTGCAGGTACCTGGTGGATATCTGTGTGCAGACAGACGGATGAGCAAGACGAACATTCGTGCCTGCACGCCCGCAGTGGGGGAGGGTGTGTGACTCGTGTGCGTGCTTTTGGTGTGTGTCTGTGGGCAGCCTATGCTGCACGAGTGGCTGCGGTGCGGCCTCGAGCGGCTCGGGTATGACGCCTGGCCCAACCCCCACAAGCACACTCACCACATGGATGGATGGATGGTAGCCGGCGGCATACATACCCAAACAGACAGACAGACAGGCAGACAGATGGACATGGACAAGAGCGGTCGGTCTTGTGAAGTGTAAGGCTACGGGTTCTGCGCAGAACGTGTCACTGCTTGCTTCCCGCGGCGGCGTGCGACAGACGTGACAACGGAACAACCCGCTGTCACGTGGCTTGGCTGTCGCGTTCGCCTCGGGGGGGAGGCACACACGGATTGCAATAGAGGGATGGGGCGCATCGATCGCATATGGCCATCCGTGTCGTGTGTAGGTATACATACCAGCGAGAGGGCGTGGCGTGCTAGTGAGTGCTGCGGCGGGGCTAATGGATGGACCAACCACTGACTTCATTGTAATGACCGACCGACCTGTACAGACCTGGCCTGGCCGCCAGTGGCCTGGCTGTGTTTTTACTTGCTTGTCACTTTGAGGGGAGAGAGAGAGAGTGGGATGGGATGGGATGGGTGGGTGACAGGCTTGGACGCTGCTGCTGCTGCTGCATGGCATGGATCGCCGGTCGTTGCCCAGTCGGTTGATTGATGTCATGATGGGTCTGTATGTGTACGTCTGTCTGTCTGTCGTCCTCTGACTGACTGGCACACATAAGGAATGCATTCACTCACCCACAGAGCGCGTCAAATTGACTGACGACACACATCATTATCTGACAGGCACTTATAGTGACTTCCTGACGTGACCTTCTTGAATGGTCTCGTGCTGTGCCCCCCCCCCCCTCCCCTCCCTCCCTCCCTCCCTCCCTGTAGAGGGCCATCCCGCGGTAGCTGTCTAGACTACTACACGGACCCATCTATCTGTAAGTAACTAACCAACTACCTGTGTCAGTCACTCCTTCCCCTCTAAATGCACACAGCACACACACCCAGCCATCCACTCATAACCCATAAAGAGCACAGCGGCACGGCACACACGAACGAAAGATAGACAGACAGACAGACAGACAAGGAGGCCACCATAGACACACACAGATAATCGACACCAACACAATACAAAGAAGGCTTAAACCACCGATCTGATCAAAGCATGCATGTGTGTGTATGTGTCGCTTCGTCAGCCGCCCATCATCATGAGCAGGTCGTCTCCATACTCACAGTCCGGCTCCCACAGGGCCGCGGAGCCCCCCGGCTGCAGAGGGGTGTCGCCCTCCTCCTCACTCTCCTCATCGCGACCGACCACGCGACGGCCATCCACCTCCTGCATGCCCGTCGACGAGAACGGATTTGCTGCTGCTGCTGCTGCTGCTGGCAATGGAGGAGAAGCTGCCGCAGCAGCAGCAGCAGACGAAGACGAGGAGGAGCATGGTAGCTCTTCTGGTGGTGGCATGAGTGGTCCGACGTCGTTGCGGCCGAAGAGCATCTCAAGGTCTTCGTAGGTGAACCACTGACAGACACCACAGATGAGCAGCAAGGGATATTTCTTTCCTTTATGCTGCTTCACTCCTGGTGCAAACATACACACCTGTTGCTTGAGATGTCTGGCGGGGTTCTGTGCCGCCTGGGACCCGGCGGCCCCCACGCCCTTCTTGGACACAGACATCCGCCGACGCGTCATCGTCATGCCGCCATTGTCGTCTTCATCGCCCCCAGTCGGCTCGTCATTCCCCCCGGAAGCAGCAGCAGCCGGGGTGCTGGTGAAGTCCTTGATGCGTCTTTCGATGGTGTCGGCGATGAAGTAGCGCCAGACGTGTGATTGGCGCCTCTGGCCCATCCGGTAGATGCGGCCAACGGCCTGTTCCTCGTCGGCTGCACTCAGCTGCGGCTCCAGCAGGACCACGTGGTTGGCCACCGTGAGGGTCAGCCCACGACCGGCGTGCTGACAGACAGACAGACAGACAGACAGAGGGACAGAGGGACATGGACAAGAGCGTGATGGTGTCTGTCTGGTCTGGTGTGGTTTGGTGTGTACGTGTAGGTTGCAGACGAGCACGCGGATGTCAGGGTTGAGCAGGAAGGCCCTCAGCGACTCCTCCCTCTTGGCTCGAGTACTCCCTGCAGTCCAACCGCACACACAAGACATGCCCCTGCCTGCCATCCCTCTCTGTCTCGCTCTCTCTGTTAGTCGGTCGGTCGGTCCACTCACTCACCCCCATATCTGACGAATGGGAGGGTTTTCTTCCGCAGCGCAAAGCACAGGATGTCGAGCACCTCATTCCACGACAAAAACACCACCACCTTGCCCGTCGCAGCTCGTCCAGACGCTCGTCGACAAACACTGCAAACGACGGGACGTCCTTGCAAGCCGTGATCTGGTCCCGCACCGCCCGCTCACAGTCCACCCTCCTCAGGTCAACCAGGCCGCCAGCGGCACCACCACTTGAGTCCCCGTTGGCGAGAGTGGGTGCGCTGCTGGGCATGGGGATGGCAATCGGCAGCGACACTCTGGCTGGTGGTGGCTTGGTCAGGTCCACCGCAGATCTCCCAACCGCCGCTCGTAGGGCCGGTCTGCCGCTCTGCTTGCGCATGCCCTTCCTGATGGGAGATGGCGAGCGGGTCAAGGACGTCGTGAGTGAGTGGGGACTCGGAGGGCGGTACGAGGCGGTGCGGAGGGGCAGCAGGAGGGCCACGGATATGACGCACAATGATGCTGAATCGAGATGCATGCTGCCGGTGTCAGCGGACCTTCAGCATCAAAACATGACAGATATAGAACCGTGGTAGCGATACTAGGACGGGCAGGAGAACCCTTCAGCACGTGCCGTGAAGAACATCGTCCTCTTCACTGCTTGCTCGAAGCTCGCAGATCGGATGCGGGAAAACAGGCTTCCAATCGGCACAAGCAGCGACGCCCCAGCGTCCCCCAAGCAGAGCCTGGTGCTGTACTTGAGATAGAGTCCACCCTTCAGCATGATGCCACAGCATTTGCCCGACAACCCGCCCCTGCCGACCAGGCCTCCCACTTGCCGCCCCGAGGACCCCTCTTCGCGTATCGCCAGGAGTTTGTTCCTACACATGGCCAATGAGACCGGATTCCCGGACCACATCACGGTAACCACCACGGGAGGGTCAGGGGGGCACAAGCACACCGAGGGGGTCGGTGGAGGGAGGGGAATTCCCTCCCTCGTGTGTGCTTCGTGTGTGGGGCGGGCTGGGCCGTCCGGTCCTGTCCGTGCTGTGCTGTGCTGTGTGGAGTGGGGGGTGGCTGTGGATGTGATGCGATGGGATGTGTGTTGTCGATTGATGTTTTGATGGATGCAGCAGTGGGCAATCTGCGGCTACCGTCTCATGCGGAGGGGGGAGCAGAGGCGGCGACTTGAGGCGAGCAGGCGCGAAAGGGCGCCTTCACGGGAGCAGGTCAGTCAACGAGTCACCTCAAGTCACTTTGCGCACAGGCAGACGGACAGACAGACAGGCAAACAGACAGGCACAGGGGAGGGAGGAAGGGAGGGAGGGAGGGAGAGGAGGACCCACCGATGGGTGGTGGCTGACCCGATCGACGACACAGCGGCTTGTCTGACTGTCTGTCTGTCTGTGTGGTCAGAGTCTGGCTAGAGCCAAGTTGTGGATCGAGCAAGCGGAAGGGCGAGGGTATAAGGGCCTCTCGGAGACCCTTGAAGACCAGAAGCTGACGCCCACATTCCTGCGCACTGGAGCACCTGCACAGCCACTCCAGGCGTCAGCACAAGGTATGCATCGCCTCGCCGGCAGGTTGGGGATGGGGTGGGTGGGCCGTGCAGGCAGACATGGCCATGCTGGCTCGACTGACTCCCGCTTGTTCGTTGGTTTGTTTCGTTTGTGTGTTTGTGTGTCGGTTGTCAGTTGCGGGTCGTATTGCGTCCCCTGTGTCGGCCCCTCCCCCGTCCGCCCCGCCTCCCTGCGCACAGCTCACTGCTCCACACGACCAGCAACCACAGACCTCCAGAGGTGGGTGGGTGACCCAGCGCAACTCATGACAGATCCCGGTGCATGTGTTGTGTTGTGCCATGTCATATATCTATGTTGTGCTGACTGTTCAGGTACTGATGCGTCGACCACGGCGGGTACGAGCTCGACAGGCAGCATCACATCTTCGCGCAACTCGGGTAAGGACGGAAGTCACGTACGAGGGCGGGCAGGGCCGAGTGGGGCAAGACCCGATGGATGCCGTTCGTGTGTGAATGTGGTTGATCGTGTCTTTCGTCAGGGAGTGAGTACGGTGGGAGTCCTGGGGGTGGCGGCAGTCCCTCGGCCAAAACTGCGCGCATCCGACTCTTGCCCGACACGGGGTCAGTTCAGTGAGGGATTGGGGCGCCGTCACACAGCCGCAGGCACCAACACAGACAGACACTGTCGGTGTATCGTCTGTCTGTCTGTCTGTTGTGTGTGCTTTATCTAGTCGGAATGACATAGTGTTGAAGTGGGTGATGGCGGGCAACTACGTCGAGGTGGCGGGGGCCTTCACCGACCCCCCTTGGGGGGCCAGACTCCCACTCTTCAAGTGCCCTAGGTATCTAGGCATCTATCCATCCATCCATCCACACACACACGCTTCTCTCTGCACCTCTCTCACTGTGTTGTGTTGTGTTTGACGTGTGTCATCGTCATCCATTCATCCATCCCATCCTTCATTGGCCCAGCACTGGAGTGTTTTGGTTGTCGCTGCAAGAGGCCCTGCCGGGGGTGCGGCCCGGCCTCTACCAGTTCAAGTATGTCGTCGACGGCGTGTGGCACTGCGACGAATCCATGCCACAGCAAAACGTACGTAACTAACGAACGTACCCACGGCAGAGCAGTGCCCGCACTGCCCACCCAGGCATACACGTGGTGTGATGTGATGTGATGGATGTGGGTGTGCAGGACAACCAGGGGAACCCAAACAACGTGTTGATAGTGCATCCAGGTCTGTTGAAGAAGCGTTCGCGGCGGTGGGCAGAGGACGAGCACCAGAACAACAACCAGCAGCAGGCCGCCGGTGGCCCCACCTCCATCCATGCTTCATCCTCTGCCGCCGCCGCGGCAGCAGCGGGCGGCGGGGGCGGCGGCAGTGTCATCCCGCCCTCACTCCCACTGCCGCCACACGAGCATAGCGCACCGCCAAAGGTATGAATGAACTCTGACACACTCTCAGATTCACAGACAGACACGCACTCATTCGGTCTTGTGTATGTGTGTTACGATCGGTTGATCTGGTCTGGCCGGTTTTTCAGAGTTCGATAGATTCGCATCGTCGTTACAGTGTGACGGGCAGCCCCCGCCCGGCGGGGCCCGCCGACGACCACAACAGACACCCCAGAATCTCTACCTCGGGTGCATACACACAGACACACCCACACCTGAGACCCACATCCACTCACTCCACACACCTACCTGCCCACAACTCACTCGTGTGATGTCTTGTGTTCTTGTGTGTCGGTGCAGAGGACCCTGACATATTGGGCATGAAGCGCGGCAACAGCATAGGCAAGGAGATGGCCGAACTGCAGGAGTACCAAACCCCACACCCACACCACGGCGGACATGGTAGGTGGGCAGCCAGCCAGCCAGCCAGCCGACGGACCGACCGACCGAACCACACAAGCCACACACACAGACGCTGACGCTGTGCGATGCTTTGCAATGGTCTGTCTGTGTCAGGTCCGCATTTGGCAGTTCCGTATGGCACTGACGACAGTGAGTCTCTGATATCGCAGGAGGGCGAGCTCCATGACGACGCCCACGGCAACATGCCCAGATCTCTCTCAGAGAACGGACTCGCCACACAAGAGAGAGACCCAGAGACGTATGCTAGAATGCTACAGCACCACACCACACACACAACACACACAACAAACGTCCATCGGTTTGTTGTGCGCCCGTGTGTGTTGTGTGTGTGCAGGTTGCGCCGCGTTGCGTCGATGAGTGTGACCGGGTGGCCGGTGGCCGTCATGGAACACCTCCACTCACCGGACATATACCTGGTCAGGCAGTCAGGCACTCAGCTCACACACACAGCACACCAGCCACCAGCTGCAGTGGCAGTGGCAGTGGAAGGACGGACACCCAACCTTTCTGCATCAACCCTCTGTGCTGCGCTGTGCTGTGCTGTGGGGGTGTGGCTCATGCCTGCCTGCCTGCCTACCTGCAGGAGTTGCAGCTGCCCAACGTGCGCGCCACCACCGACCTGAGACTGCTGTGCGGAGGTACGTCCACTCCACGATGATGGGATCGAGACGGGGGGCCGCCTCTCCTCTCCTCTCATGACATGACATGGTGTGGTGTGGTGTGGTGTGGTGTTTGTGTGCCATCGCTCGCTCTCAGGGTTCATGATTCCCCATCCCGACAAGGCCGCCACGGGCGGCGCCGACGCGTTCTTCTACCTGTAGGCTTGACACACAGACATCAACACACCCATCCCACCTACACACCACGTCGCTCTCCCTCTATCTATCTGATCAGCCCTGCGACTGGTTGCATGGGCGTTGCTGACGGAGTGGGTGAGTGGGACTCGTTTGGTCTCAACCCTCGGCTGTTCGCCGAACAACTCATGCGCGGATGCGCCAAGTCTTCCATCGACAACGCGCCGGACGGTCAGTCAGTCTGTCAGTCAGTCAGTTGACCAGCTCCCAACCGCCCCCACCCCACACACATGGGTGCGCATGGGTGGCCTTGCGTGTGTGTGTGTGTGTGTGCAGGTGTGCCGTCTCAGCGTGCACAGAACATCCTGTCTCAGGGCTATGAAACAACCACAGCCTTTGGCTCAAGCACCGCACTCGTCGCATGCCTCGACGAGCGAGGTACACCTCACGTCACCTCTCACACACACGACCACCTTACCCACCCCACCCAGGCAGACGCGGATTTCTCTTTTTGTGTGTGTGGTTTGGTATGGTATGGTATGGCGTGTGTGTGGTGTGTGCAGGTCAGCGGCTGGGCGTTGCTAATTTGGGTGACTCGACGTGCATGGTGCTGCGTCGGCAGCGGTTCTTCAAGATGTCGTGTGTGCTCCGCACCAAGGAGCAGCAGCACACGTTCAACTGCCCGTTCCAGCTGTCAAGACTGCCGCAGCCGGAGCACTATGACGACCTTCTCAACGAGGGAAAACAGACCCTCGTCAGGTACCTACCTACTCAGTCAGTACCAGTGAATCCGGGCAAGGGTCTCAAGTCTCTCTCTGTGACGTGTTTGTTGTGTTTGTAGGGTGTTGAAGCAGTCGTGTTTGTTGCCGCAGGATACGCCGTCGATGGCCAACGGCTATACCACGGCCCTGCAGGAGGGAGACCTCATACTCATGGGAACCGACGGTACCTACCTAACCCACCCACATTCCCTGACACCAACTTGCCTCTATACCATATCAAGGTGGCTGACTGATGCGCTTGCTTTCTGTGTGTCTGTGCGTTGTTTCGCGCAGGAGTGTTTGACAATTTGTTTGACCACGAGATCTGCGCGTTGGCTAACCTGACTATGTCGCCCTTCGAGGCATCGCTCCTCCAGAACGCTTCACTCATCACCTCACCCGAGGTGAGTGAGACACACACACACACACACACACGTGCATGAAGTCAGGCAGACACAAACCTATGTGGCGTCTGTGTGTGTGTGTGATATGTCATTGTCATGCGTCTAGAATGTGGCTGCCGCGATAGCCCAGGCAGCGTACCACCGGTCGCTGGACGCCAAGGCCAAATCGCCATTCGCCAGACATGCCAGACAGGTAGACACACACCGAAACACACCCAACACCGCACGCACACCTGTGCATGCGCCTCTGTGTGTGTGTGTGTGTGTTGCAGCACGGCACTCACTACCAGGGCGGCAAAATGGACGACATCAGTGTTGTGGCCTCATGGGTACACACAACACACACAGACAAAGCCGCCATCCATCGATCCACATATATGTCTTTGACTGACGTATGGATGTATGTATCTGATCAGGTTGTCCGAAGCGGCTCGACCAAGTCTCTGGCGGGTCTCATCGGCGGCATGGACCCCGGTGGCGCCGCCAAAGGGCTCCTCCCATCCAACCCACAACTGCCGAACGGCCCCAATGGAGCTGCCGGCGCTGCTGCTGAGGTGAGCCACCCCCTCTCACCCCACACATACACACACACACACACACACGTGTCTCTCTCTGGTTGGCTGCGCGCGTGTGTACAGGGTGGGCTGGAGGCTCCCCAGCCGAGTGTGTCAGGCAGCAACTCTGACGGCGACGCCAGTGCGGGGGTCAAGGGCACAACCGACGACACGAGCAACCTCAACGGGGCCGCACCCAGCCCCAGCATCAACGTCAACCAGCCCGGCCCACCCACTCCCCAGCAGCCAGAGGCCGCCACGTCCAGCTCTGCACCCGCATCTGCGTCTGCCTCTGCGTCTGCCTCTGCCTCGTCGTCTGCACCCGCACCGGCCCCCGTCGCTGCACCAGCCCCAGCCCCAGCAGCAGCGGCTGCCGCTGCCGCTGCGGCTTCGTCATCTGCCTCATCTGCGCCGTTGCTGAACGGAGTGTCGTCGTCTGGTGGCATGGGGGTTGAGAGTGAGGATGCGACCCAGATGGAGGTCGAGGAGGAGAGTGTGACCACTCGGACCAATGAGGCCGACAACGGCACCAACGCCACCGCCACGAACAACAACACGGGCGACGCCGACTGAGCGAGTGACTGACTTCCACTCCAACCATATATATACGTGGCGGCTGTGGTGTCTTGTGTTTCTGGCGGTCGAGTCCTCGTCTATTCTTTTCCCTGTCCTTGTCCTTGTTGCTTTGCTTCTTCTTCCCATCTTTTTCTCTTTTTCGGCTGCAATGCACGCACGTGATGTATACGGACGCGTATACGTATATGTACGTATGAACGTATGCATACGTAAGCGTAATCCCCCTTCCTTTTGTTCCTGCCTGCCTGCCTGCCTTAAGGAATTGTCCCCCTACTCCCTTGCTCCGCTCGCTTTGCTCGCTCCGCTCCCCGTTTGTCCCCCCTGCCGCTATGCCCTGCCTTGCCCTGCCTTGCCTATGCCTTGCTGGTCGTTGCTGATCGTTGCTGATCGAATCAATACTCGTACGACTCGACTCCATGCACACACGCACGCATGAGCATGCATGACTATATGGTATCTACCACCCCTTGCTGAATGCATGAATGGATGGCTATGTTGGGGAGGGGGAAGGCAGGAGGGGCGGGAGGGAGGGAGGGAGGGAGGGGAGGGACGGCAGTCATCGCGAAGGCGGGAAGTCAGGGCAGTCGGGGCAGTATCCATCCATCCACGCATCCATCCACCAGTCGCTGTTTCAAGACCACACACACCACCCACACTACACCCCACACCAATCAGTCACACACATCAGATTTCTTATGTGCACCTAGGAAGGGAAAGAGTCATTTGGACACGGGGGGAGAACAGACGACCATGAGATCGGAGCGAATGAATGAATGAACTGACTGTCAGTCGGTCGGTCTCGATGGATGCATGGATGGATGGATGAGGCCCACAGGCCATTCGCCACAGGCCACGGACGGAGAGAGAGGCATGCACTTCTACCTGACACGACACACGCACACTGACTGGATGGATGGATGGATGGATGGCAGGCAGGCCAGATGAATTGTGTGGATGTATGTGTGAGTGGATGGATGGATGGGCACGCATCAGACAAGACGGAGGCTGACCGACCGACAGACAGACGGGATACGACTTGATTTGACTTGCTACGCTAGAGAGGCAGACAGACAGACAGACAGCAATCCATGCTCACCTCACAATCGCACAGCACAGCAGAGCACAGCACAGCACACACATGCATGCATACATACATACCCTTATCGACGTCGACCTCCCCACCCACACACGGGTGTGTATCTCTTCTCTCTATACACAAGCATCAGCTGCAGTGCACTGCAGCCCCCTACTACAATGATTGACACACACACACACACACACCACTTACTTGTTTCGGCTGGCATTATTACTTACACCACTCTGCCTGCCTCGTGGATGGACCCTGGCCAGCTGACTGACTGGCTGGCCGAGCTGAGCTGAGCTGAGCTGAGCGGGTGAGTGACTGATCGATTGCGAGTTCTGTTGTATTTTTGCCCCTCCCCCTTCCTTCCTTGTGCATGCCTGACTGCTTGATTGGTTGCTTGCTTTTAAGGTCGTTTTTGGCACTGGCTGGCTGACCGGCCGGCCGGCCGGTCGCTCACCTCACCATCCATCCATTCATCCATTCTCGTTTTGGCGCACACATTCCTTCATCCATTCATCCATTCATCCGTCCATCCATCTATCTGACTATCCGACGCCACACAGTGCAATGCATCCCATGCCATCCCATGCCATCCCACGGCTGGCTGGCTGTATGTCTTGATGCGATGCGTGTAGTGTATGTGCTAGGAGCTGTTTTTCTGCATGCCGGAGCATGTCATGCATCGGCCACCCAGACTCACACACACCTACCGCAACCGTGTGCGCGTACGTGTGTGTGTGATATGGGTGCCTCCCGTCTCTGTCTGTCTGTCTGTCTGTCTCTCTCGGTGTCTGTGTGCGCCTGTCCGTTGCTGCCTTCGGCTGGAGGGCTGCCTGGCTGGCTGCTGGGGAGGTTTTGATTGATGTCTGTGTGGTGTCTGTCCCAGAGAGTGCTTTATGAGTCTCGTTAGGTGGCCAGTTTTGGCATTTTGGTTTCCGTCCGCCCACTCGCTATCTGCCTGCCTATCTGCCTATCTCACTCACGACGAAGGGCCGCTTGTACGTCTGGATGTGTGTGTGTGCCTAGAATGGATGGATGGCTATGAGCAAGCAGAGAGGGGAGGTTGCGGAGTTGTGGGTAAGTTAGGGAATGTCTGTCGGTATATGTGTGTGTGTGTGTGTGTCTTGTCTGGCTGCAAAGGGTAGCGGCGACAATTTCAGCCCTCCCCACACTGACTGACTTACACTGATTGACCGACCCACTAACTCACTCACTCACTCACTCCTCTGCCGTGTCTCTCTCTTCTCTGCGTCTTACAGTTGCTAGCTAGCTGGCTTTCTTGTCTGTCTGTCTGTATGTATGTCTGTATGTGTGTGCGCCTGTGTGTCCAGTCCACCTCTCTCTCTCTCTGCTTTGTGTGTCTTTCTCGTATCTATCCTATCGATCGCGTCCCATCTAGGTAGATCGTTGCTACACCCCCCCCTCCCTCCCTCCTGCCGTCCTGCTGTCCCCACCTTCGCACATCTCATCTGTCTGTCTGTCTCACTGTCTGTCTGTCCGTCTGTCTGTCTGTCCGTCGAGCAACCAACACAACAGTCACCGGAGTGATGATGCCATCCATGCCCACCACCCAACCTGTCTGTAAATACAAACAAACATCCCTGCATACCTTCACACACACGCAGTCGTGTCGATCGACCAATGCATTGCAATGGGAGCATGGCATGGCATCGCTGGCTGGCTGGCTGGCTGGCTGGTTCTCGTAGCGTCTGTAATTCGACCCAGGGTCGGGTTGCGTGCGTGCGTGCGGGTTTGGGTGTGTGGGCGCGGGGTGGGGGAGCCTGCTTGCGGGGTAAGGTGGGATGGAAAGGGCAAGCGAGCAGCAAGCGGGTCTCCTCCCTCCCTCTGTCGGTTCCTCTGTCTGTCTCTGTGTGTGTGTGTGTGAGAGTGTGTGTGTGCGTCCGTGTCTATTTGTCGTGGCTGCGTGGATTTGTCAGCCACATATATGTGTGTGTATGTATGTGTCTCTCTCTCTGTCTGCTTCCACTCACTCTCTTACCCTACTCTCTCAGCTAGCTTCCTTGGTGGGACCCTTGGCTGCCATATATCATCATTGACTGTCTGACTGCCTTGGCTGACGGCTGGGCTGGCTGGCTGGCTGGCTGGCTGTGTGTGTATACCGATGGCGATGGGATGCAACCAATCAACCGACCGAGCGAAGGAAGCAACAGAGCGTTTTTGCGGTGAGACAGGAGGCGGGGGATGGAGGCAGGGATCGGTCAGACCCGCGGGAGCAAGGAACAAAGCAAAGAAGGAATGGGATCATGTCACACGGATGTTTCGCGTGTCGCGCTGTGTGTGCACCGGCACCTGCCGTGTGACACTTTCCGGCCATCTGGCTCGACGGATGGCGGGGAAAGTGTCGCCCAGCGGCTGTTGGTCCAGACGGGCGTGGTGGTCCATTCTCATACCCCTACTTACTTGTTCCGCTCTGTATGCCTTGGCGCGTGTGTGTGTGGGTGTGGATCTGTGTGAGTGTGCATCCATCCACCCACTACATGCTTGGCTTGATGGACTGACTGCGTGGGTGCGGTGCCTGCCTGCCTAGAGCCGACCAGACCAGACCTCACACCGCTCCGCCCCGCCCGACGGACCGGACCCCCCGCCTGCGTATTTTGTGTGTGCCACAATGAATGTGTGGGTTGCCTGCGTATTTTGTGTGTGCCACAATGAATGTGTGGGTTTCGTAACCAACCAGCCACCCAACCACAGCGTCTCTCTCTCTCGTCGCAGCGATTCAGTCGGTCAGTCAGTTAGTCACGTGTCTTGCCCGTCCAGTCACGCACACGCGCATACGAACATTATTATCCACGCGGGAAACAAACGCACGTGCGCCCATACGGCCGGCCACGCCCGTGCCTTCCTGCCTGCCTGCCTCTGTCCGTCGGCCTGTCCGCCAGTCAGTCTTTCACTCACTCACTCACTGCGCAAAAAACACGACGAAGGGGAAAACGGCTGCAATGCATTCACTGCACTGCACACACTCACGGCCGTCCACGCCATACCATGCACACCACACGTGTGGGGTGTGCAAGAATCCATCCATCCACACAAATGATTGAAACCGACACCACACACACACAGCACAGGCAGAGCAGGCACCAGGACGGCATGAGTGACGTGACGACTCCTACGCACATTCAGTCACCCAACGCAACCCATCCGGGCAGGGCACTCGTCCCCTGCTCTCACCCACCCCAGCAGCCACTCTCCACTTTATCCACCCATCAATCTTGCCTTATAATACATACAAACGTATCTCGCGGCATGGCATGTACCCGCCTCTATCAGTGACCCTCCCTCTGTGTCTCTGTCTCTCTCTCGACGGCTGCGTGCGTGTGTGTGTGTGTGTCTGCCTGTCTGGTGCTGAGCGATGCTTCTTCCATGAGCCATCCAGATACGACGCAGCTGTCTGTCTGTCTGTCTGTCTGCTTATATATATCACTGGTCGGGTGGGGTGGGCCGAAACAGCCAGCCAGCCAGCCAGCCGCATCCATCCATCCCCTCAACTCACACGGGCCAATCCATCCATCCATGCATCAATGTGTCAATGTATGTGTCAATGTATGTGTGTGTTGTCTGTCTGTCGGTCTGTGTCGGTGTGAGTGTGTTTATTTTTTGATGAGGTCGAGGAAGGGGTGGTCGTGGGAGGTGATGCGGGCCCCCTTGCGGCCGTCGAGGTAGCGATAGGGCCGCGGCCGCACCCAGGCCACGTACGCGTTCTCGTACAGGTTGAACGGATAAGACACATCCTCGTCAATATCTTCACCACACACACAGACATACGTACACATGATACCAATCCATCCGCCCATCCATCTTGGGATCCCCTCTTGTGTTTTGTGGCCGCCACGGACCGACCGAAGTGCCAGGTGATGAGTCGCTTCTCGCCCGCGACGTCCTCGGCCAAGAAGGCGTGGCAGCCCGGCGTGACCCGGCTGGCCACCTTGAGTATGAGGGACGTCTCCACACTGTCCCGCTGGACACTGTCGCCCCATCCCCGCCCACCGTTGGGCGGCAGCAGGTCGTCAAGGACGGCCCATGTCAGGGGCGCCTGCTGCTCCTCGGGCGGCGTCGGGGGCGCCGGCGCCTGGTACTCGTGACACGTCAAGCGGTGCGATGACGCATGACGCTTCTGACAGGTCTGCATGCACAGACACAGACACACAGACACACGCACACAGGAAGAGACAGACAACAGTGGGGTGCGTTGAATGGATGAAGGCGTGTCTTGTTTGCCTGTTTGCCTGGCTGCCCGCCGACCTGCGAGCAATAGAAGGTCTTTTTGCACTTGCCGCATCGTTTGTTGGTGGTCTTGTGGCAGACGGCACACACGCCCCCGCTGGGCCGCCCCTCCGAGGATGAAGACGAGCTCACATTGGCGTTGCAATCAGCCGCCGCAGACCCGCCACCGTTGGCCGACCCCGACCCCATCCCACTGTTACTGTCACTGGCACCCCCGCCCCCGGCCGCGTCGTTGTCAGTCGTCTCACCGGCCTCTGTCTCGCTGGTCGTCTTGGTCACCATCTTGGGAACTCCTACCGTATCGCCTGGACGCGACAAGGAGACAAGTCAATCGTCCTCCTGTTCTGTGTTAGCTACCTCAGCTCACCTCGGTTGCTGTGGTTGGTTCTCTCCCTGGTCCTGCCTTCGGGTGCCATCATGCCGGCCATGTTGATGCCCTGCCCTTGCACCCCCGCCATCCCCATGCCCATGCCGTTGTACCCCATGTGCATGCCGTTGGCCTGTGCTGCGCTCTGAATCATGTGCTGCACCAGCGCCGCCTTCATCTCGGGGGAGTTGGCCGCCGCGCCGAACGGCAGCTGCAGCTGCTGCCGCGGGTCCAGGAGGGCCATGAACAGCTCGGGGTGCTCATGCGGGTCGAAACCCATGCCGAGTCCGCCGTCCATACCCATGCCCATGCCCATCATGTCGAATTCGTCACCATCCTCCTCCTCCGACGAGAGCGTCTGCTCTGTGGCCTGGCTCACGCGGCGGTAGGGGCTGTAGTCCTCCTGAAGGGACAAAGTTTTCATCGGACGGCTGCCCAGCTGCATGGCGCTGCCGTGTGTCTATGTCAGTCGAGCGACGAGGAACAGAGTACACGAGGCGCTAATTCACCAAAGCAATGAAAGAGCGACACACTCCCTGCTTGAAATCTGCAAGCTCGGAAAGGAAGCCGCCTAGGGTGCTGCCTGAAACCGCTGCGCTGGCGGTTTGGGTGTTGCGGTTGCCGAGCACGAGCAGCGTTCCAGCAGCAGGTCCAAACTCTGTGTTTGGACTGAGGAACCAGCAATACATCATTTAATAATGTGGATATGCCCATCAATCTGTTCACGCGTCACCTACCCTCTCCTCTCTATGCATCCTCACGCACATACACACATGCGCAAACATCAACGCATCAACCAACTGTTCAATCTACGCCTCTGTGCTCTCCTCAGTCACCTCCTGCGCCCCCTCGCCCCACCCCCCCTCGCCCGTGTATGGCTGCCGCATGAATGCTGGTGTCGGGAAAGGGGATGCCAGCGGGTTGCGCATGTTGACCACATGCGGCGGTGCGGGCGATGCGAAGGGCGGCGCTGGGGAGAAGCAGCCAGCCATGGGTGCGAGGGATGGGAGGCGCGATTTGAGAAAGCCTTGCGCGCCCAGCCTGGAGGCTGCCTGAGGCGGCGGCGTCAGGGAGGGAACCATAGGGGTCAGCCCAAACCTGCATGCCAGCAGCATCATGTCGGCATTAGCTAAAAGAGATGACCGTTTGGCTCGCTGTGTCCTACTTGGGCGTGCCCTTGGCCGCGGGCGTCACCGGCCCCGGGGTTACAGCCCCGCCCAGCGACGGCCTGGCCGCCTGGCCCCCCTCATACACACCCGTCGGCCAGCCGCCCTCGGACGCATCGCCGACCATGGCCGGCTGCGCAATCCCAAAGGGCGACAGGTCGAGGTCGAGACCACCATACCCCGAAGGATCTACAAACGCCGCCGCCGGCTGGTCGGCAGCTGATACCATGGGAGGGGGCAGCTCGAAGGTCACATCGAGAATAGACTCGTCGTGTGTGATGGCCGGCAGGGCGGGGGGCGATATGGGCGAGAGGGGGGTGGGTGGTGTGGCGAACAACGACGAAAAGGGCGGTGAGATGGCGGTGGGGGATAGAGGCGAAGCGGGACTCAGAGAGCACGTTGACACATCCAACCTGAACTCAGCATACATACCCACACAGAATGACCATTTCATTTCAAATGCTGCAAGAACCACTTATTAGTCCCTTACGTATCCCTTCTGCCCACCCGTCGTCGACCATCCTATCCTTGGCTGTGGGGCTCCCCTTGTCCTGCCAGGGCATCGCCTCAATCGCCCTCAGCAGCGCCGCCACGTCTACCCCGCCATCACAGATGTCCAGACCCGCGTACCCAGACGGATCCTCGAAACTACCCATCGGACAATACTCAATCATGTCATTCTCAGCGCGTATCTCAACCCCGCCATCCGCCGCTGGTGCATTCTTTCTTATCGCGCTCGGACCCTTGGCTGCCGGCGGCCTCGATGGTCTGTGGATGAAGCCATGGCCTGATGGAACTCGCTGCACGGGCGGCTGGGCACGGCAATGTGGACGGAGGTCCGAGGCGCTCTGAGAGGTGCGCAGCGTGGGCCTCTGCTTGCTATTCGATGCCATCTAAAGCCGTGTGCCGAACCGCTGCAGACCTGCAGACAACAACCAGAGCGCATCACATTCCCGGAGGAGATGTTCCGACAGAGCGCTCACCAGATGTTACGAAGTGTTAGCGCGGTGCGTGGCGGAGGCACCTTTTGCGCGTTTCATCTTTCCCCCCAACTCTGCCCCCGGTGCGAGCTTAGCCGTCACGACGCCATCTTTTCTCCGCTGCATTAACGATGGATGCCCGGCGTCCAGGTCGCCACGCCACTGCGTCGCCATCAACTTTCGCCAGGACGAGTGAGGGAATGCGTCAGGTGGTTCTGCAGGAAGACAGTCAGGAGCATCAGGTGAATACATAACTCATAGCGCAGCGGCAGGCAGAGTCTGTCGGTCTCTCATGAAATGAACTGTGTGTGGAGCATCAGGTCCCAATCCCCATGGCCACGCCGCCCGCACAGAGACGGCCACGAGCAAAGAGTGAGTATCACGGCGCTCTAGCGGCCGCGGCAGTGAGAGCCAGGCCGCCAAGCGCAGCGTCGCGTCACAGCGGGGACAGGGAAGGGGAGGCGCCGCTGACGGAGCGCTCTTTCCTGGACAGTCCTATCGATGTGGCCGCCATGATGAAAACACTCATGAGGTCAGCCAGGCAGACCAGACAGCCCGGTAGATCAGGCACACAAGAATCACCATTGCAATCACTGTTTGTCCATCAGGTGTTTCAATGGATTCGTTGAGCACGTATGTGCCTCTCTGCGTGTGTTCACCATGCACCCACTGGTCGGCCCCACCACCTTCTCTCTGTCCGTATGTGTGTTGCAGTGGACAGTCAAGGGCGGGCAGTCCCTGAGCCAGCTGATCCACCTCCCGGACGTACTCATATCAGCCCTCTTTGTGGCCAAGTGCACCGACCTGCGCATCCCCGTCACAGAGGACCGCAAGAGGAAGTTTGCTGATGGGCTGGCCGGCGCCATGCGCACCCCGCACATCGTGCTCAAAGACCAAGGGTGCGGGCCAGAGTTCGCAAAGGCGCTTGCGTTGGCCCTGCTGCTGCCGAGCTCTAACGGCAGGAAGCCACGCAGCAGGGGAGGGGGGAGGAAGGCGGCGGCTGTGGAAGGAACGGAAGAGACCGAAACGGCGGTGGCTGCCGAGGGGTCTGCTGAGGCGTTTGAGGGGTTTGAGTCGTTGGATGTGGGAAAGAATCAGCTGCATGATGAGGGGGCGGCCATACTGGGGCAGATGCTGGAGGGCAACGTGAGACTGACCCATCTTGACGTTTCCAGCAACGACATCGGACACAGGGGAGGATCGGCGCTCTTCAAGTGAGGAGACACGCACACTTGTCGCTACGACACGCACACGCACACCAGTAAAGCGCGTCTCTCTCTCTCTCTCTCTCTGTCTCTTCACCCATTTCCCAGCGCCCTGCAGCGTAATAGCACCCTCACGTCAATGGATCTGTCGAGCATAGCGGGCCTCCATCGCAATCACATTGGCGCCATCGGCGCGGAGCCTCTCAAGGCCGTACTGCAGACCAATCGCACGCTGGCCCGCCTCAACCTCTCGTCCAACACCATCGGGCCCGACGGCGCAAACCACCTCGCAGAGGGCCTGCAGGGCAACACCACTCTGGTATTCCTCGACCTGAGTTCGAACATGCTGGGGCCAGCGGGCTTCGAGGCGTTGGCACGTGTGCTGCCGCGGAGTGGGCTGGAGATTCTGTTGCTGAGCGACAATGAGGCCATGGATGAGGGCGCCACGGCACTACTGCTGGTGGGTCAGGCTCAGGGATAGGATTCTGTGTGTGAAAGGTCCGGCGTGTCTTTATTTGTTGCTTGTGATAGGCTATGGCGTGTGAGGGGAAGAAGCCGCCTATCAAGGTCACCTCCGCACACTACACTCGTTCCTGCATGTCTCGTATGTATGTGTGCCCTTCATGTTTTGTTCTGTTCCAGAAACTCGACATTAGTTCAAATGGTCTGTCGCACAGCGTGGCCGCAAAGCTATACGACGTGGCCAGAAGGCATCCATGGTATGAGCGCATGTCATATAGAGACATTCGTGGACATTTGCTTCTCATTGTTTATGTGTGTGATGCATGGCAAGGGCAGCCTGACGGAGTTGAATCTTGAGAGGAACGACCTGGGCGGCGGCACTGGGTCCCAGGCCTCCCGGATCTACGAGTTTTTGCGTGCGCTGTGGGACAATGCCACCATCCGCTTTCTCAACCTGGGGTACACCAACCTCATGGCCAGCGGCATGGCCGAACTCGCTGAAGCACTCCAGCAGAACAAGTAGCACTTCAGGGGGGGGAGGGAGGAGACACAGCGGAAGAGCACGCCTGACGATATGTGTCAGAACGTTGGAGCGCCTCGACCTGCGGTATTGCGCTTTCGAGAACGATGGAGCAATGGGTAGGCGCCTGACAGACACATACACAGAGGGAGAGAGGGAGAGAGAAAGGGGTGAGGGACGCAGAGGTCTTTGTGCCTTCTTTCAGCCCTCGCGGGTGCGTTATCGTCTAATGCATCGCTGAAGTCCCTCGACCTCAGCGGCAACAGAATTAAGGTAGGCAGAGATCGCTCGGGTGAGACATGGCACAGACATGCTGCCCTGCTGCACCAGGATGCGGGGGGCTGTGCGTTGGCAAAGGCGCTGCAGAGCAACACGTGCATGGAGGTTCTCAGCCTCCGAGACAACGACTTGGGGTATGTCAGGCAGGCAGGTGGACGCCATGTATGTACACGCATGTCTCTTTTTTTTTGCGTACGCGTGTATGCAGTGACGACAGCGGTCGTGCGCTGGCTGAGCTGCTGCAGGTCAACTTCATACTCCGCAAGATCGTCCTGGAGCTCAATGCCATGGACTTCAGATATCTCATGACCATCAAGTGAACAACCAACAAACCAACCAACCAACAACTGGCCATCCTGTTACGCCTCTCCGTGTCTGCTGTGTCTTGCGCTGCGTTGTGTGTTGTGGTGTGTTGTGGTGTGTATAGGAAGGCGCTGGAGCGCAATGTGAAGCAGCAGCGTGACCGTTTGCCCGAGGTGTATCGGCAGCAGATCGAGACGCTCAAGGAGAAGGAGGCCATGCTCGAAGAGGCACAGAAGAGAGTGACAGAGGTACACACACTGACTACATATCACAGCAGTCAGACGACTCAGGTGTGTGTATGTGTTGTGTTTTAGGTGAGGCGGCTGAAGGAGGTGAGTCAGGTCGAGGAGGTCAAGGCGAGAAGAGACCTCGAAGACACACTCGTGTACGCGCACCTCTCCTCACGTACCTGAGAGAGACACAGAGGTGCCGCGATGGCTGGCGTGCCGGTGTGTCAGGCTGGAGAAGGAGCGCGTCAAGCAGCTGGAAGCTCAGGTTAACGACACACACACCACTAGAAGATGTCTCAGCCTGTCGTCATGATCTCTGCCTGCCTCCTCTATACGGCCATGCAGTTGGCAGAGCTCCAGCGCCAGAAACAAATAACTGAGCAGGAGATCCACGAAGTCGACACCAGCATCAGACAGGTGCTCCACCCTGACAGAACCAGCTATGGATGCATCATGCGCCCATCATTTCTTCTTCCGTCAGCTCAAGGCCGAGATGGAGCAGGAGAAGCGCATCATGGAGGACCGGCTCGGCAGCCTCAAGCAGCAGTGCGTCAAACAGGTCAGTCTGCGACACATCTTCTCCCGACACCGCCTGTTTTGTGTTGTGTGTTGCGTGTTGTGTTCTGTGAGTGCAGCAGGGGATTATGATGCGTGCCGAGAACGGTTTGAAGGCATTTGAGGAGCAGGCACAGGGAGAAATGGCGCTGTTGAAGGAGGACATCCTCTCGGCGGAGCGGTCCAGAGACGGATCACAGCAGCTCATGCTCGCTGCACAAGTGAGAGCACGCAGATGCCTCCCAACTACACATACACCACGTCGGTCATGTCTTGCTGTCGACAGAAAAACCTGGACACCTTCGTGGCGTCCGTCGCTGCGCGCAAACAGGAGGAGGAACAAGCGGCTGCAGCCGCTGCAACAGCGGCAGGTCCACTTGAAGCACATAAACGAAGCGACAGATTCAAAGGATCTCAGGATCGGTCTCGTCTCTTCTTCCCTTCAGCGGCCGCGTCGCGGCCCAAGTCGTCGGGCGGTGCCCGCCCAGGTGCCAAGGAGGCGGCAAGACCTAAGAGCAAGGGAGCCGCGAGAACACGACCCACTGCCCCACCGGCTGCCCGGCCCAAGGCAGAGGAGGAGCCAGCACATCCACCACCATCAGCAGCAGAAGCAGGTGCTCCCGCCGCAGCGGCAGGGGCAGGAGCCGGGCCGGCAGTTGTGCCGGCTGGTCAAGAGGGGGCGCCTGTTGCGATGAAGCCGATGAAGACAGTAGAGTTGGGTCTGGCGGGTGTGGGCGACGGGGAGGGTAAGGTGGGGAGGGGTCGGGGGAAGGGCAAAAGGTGAGTACGTGCGGGAGACGCGGGGCATTTGCTTGGTCTCATTTCGATCAGTGACATACTGCACGATGGTCTGCCTTGTCTTTTCCTGACACTATGTGGGCGATTGGTGCCCAGGCACCAATCCTGCTCAAACGTATGAACGCTGGTCGGACACTGACGGACAGTCAATATATATCGATGGGGACTGTAGATGGAACAGATCAGAGCACTTAATTTCTTTGTCTGACTTCAGCTGTTCATGAGACGCCGGCCCGTCGATGGAGACACTCACTCATCGTATCCACTCATTTTAGTGTTCCAGTCCGTCTGTCTGTCTGTCTGTCTCTGTTTGTCGCTGGCTGCTGCCGACTCACTCACTGACTCATCGCACTGCCATGGCTGCTGCTGCTGCTGCTGGTTGCTGTGGTTTGTGTGTCGGCAGCGCCCCGACGGTCACTTTGGGTTTTCCCTCCTCGTCAGCCTCCACACGCACGTTGAGCGCACTCTGACAAGACAGACACACAGAGAGGCACACATACCTGCATGAGACACGTGTCTCTCTCTGTGGTGTGTTGGCGTGTGGGAGTGGAGTATGATGCCTTTTGCTGTTTGTGTTGGATGGTCTCCTCGGGAATGGCGGCCGATACCGTCTTGTTACCAGCGCTCTCCAACTTGGCTTCCTCTGACACACACACAGCCAGCCATGCGCTGTGTGTCATGTGTGCTGGGCTGCATTGGTTGCCTGTCTTGGCTGCGTCGACTGACGACAGAATTGCGACGATGCCATAGTTTTCACACGCCCACGCCTCAGTCAGCGCATCCATCCACGCGTCGCGCTGATTGACACATGAATGACCAGCACACACACATCGATGTGTCCACTTTAGACATGCATTTGTGTGTGTGTGTGTGTGTTTGTGTGTGTTTGTGTGTGTTTGTGTGTTTTTGTACGCTTCCTGTGTCGTGTGTGCAGATTCCCTGCCTCTCGCCCATGTAATCGATCTCGAAACACTTGTGCGTGTCGGGCAAACTCTGACACACAGACACAGATGGACAGAGCTCTGTCTGTCCATCTGTGTGTGGGTGTGCGATGACCTGGATGGGCATGTTGATGATGCCGGTTTGGTATCTGACGACCGGCTCTTTGCGTCGATACAAAGCGAACTCGCCGTCACGCAGCTCGGCACTGACCTGCACTCACAATCTGATCTGTCCTCCCTCTGTTTGCCTTATTATATTGTGTGTCTGATCGACTGACTGACATCGATGTGTCTTCGTGTGGTGTCTGGGTTGGCGAGGAGTCTGACTTTGCCGAGTCTGCTCATGGGGCACAAAGGCGGCGGGCGACGGCCGCTCTCGACCGATGACAACGACACAGATATCGCAGACGCCTCGGCTGCACACAGACAGACAGACACACAGACAGGCAGATAGACATGTCGATGTGAGTGTGTGTATCGAGACACAAGCAGTGAGAGCACATGGACAGCAGAGTCCGTCTGTCTGTCTGGCTGTCTTGCGTACATTTCTTGTCGCATGGCTTCTCGAGTTCCTCCTTGGCAGACGACAAGTCTACACAACACAAAGACACACCATAAAGAGACACAGACAGACATACCCTTCCATCCATGTGTCCTGCATATGTCTGCAGCTGATGGAGTGTTGC
>CDMY01000762.1:0-23270 GCA_001179505.1 Vitrella brassicaformis | reverse complement strand
ATCATGGGCAACATGACGCTGGGCTGCATGCCGTTGCCCATCGCCGCGAGGGCCATCATGAGATTGAAGGGGTGCGGCAAAACGGGCGCTGGGGGCACCGGGGCCATCATCTGCTGCGGCATGAAGGGCATCACCGGGCCACCGACAGCCTGCTCCACAGCCGGAGGCGCCAACATACCCGCACCCTCCCCCTGCCCCTCCACATCCCCTCCATCAGCAGCGCCCTGCTGCGCCTCAGACAGGGGGAACTGCGGCGTCTCCACGGCCACGGCGATGGGTGGCAGGGGAGCGAGGAAATGGGCCGAGTTGGGCATGGACGGCGGCGCGAACGAGGGCGTTGGTTGCAGCTGGGGCTGAGCAGCAATACCAATGGGGGACGCCTCCTGCACGCCGGACTGGCCGATTGCTGCTGCAGGGTAAGAGAGGGGACCCACCACCACATCAGCCTCTTGCTGGTGCAGTTGCTGGTGCTGCTGCTGCTGTACTCCCTGGCCATCCTGCTGTGGCTGTGGCTGTGGCTGTGGCTGTGGCTGTGGCTCCACTGGCGGCTGCTGCTGACCAGCCACTTGGCCGAAGTGCGGGGCACCAACGGCGTCCGCATCCAGGTGATAGTTGGGGGGCGGGCTGTAGCAGCCCGGCCGATCGCCGCCCTCCGGCTGCGTGCCGAAGTACGCAACAGGCTTGAAGGCCTCGTCGTGCAGCTCGACGTTCTGGCCCAACCACTGCTTGGTCTCCATAGTGGCGGCCTCATCGGGCGGTGTGTCGCGCGCCGGACACGGCTGCTGCAGAAGGGGCAAGCGAGATGACAGAAGCGGCACTTTGAGAGCTGTCAGAACTGTCGTGTGTAGCGTATGTCGTTTATCCACCTGGTGAGTTGGCGGCTGCTCGTCAGCAGGCGGCTCCTCAGCAGCGTTGTCAGCAGGCGACTCGTCAACGCCATTGGGAGGCGATAGCGTCTCCTCCGTCTGCACCTCAGTACTCTTCAGACACACAGAAACCGATGAAGGTGATAGACACAGAGGTTCTTCCGTGGCCTGCCTCCCTTCCCTGCTCACCTCGACAGCGACGGTATCCGTTTGGGTCGTGGCATGACCCTTGCCCTTCGCCCCCTCCCTCTCCATGCCCTCCCTCGCAGCCTTCAGGCACTCGTCCCTCAACTTGACCAGCATCGCCATCTCCTGTTCCTTCTGCAACTTGCCCTTGACCTTCTCGGCCTCCTCCCGCAGCAACGTGTGGGGCTGCCGCGCCTCCAGCCGAGCGATGGCTTCGAGGTTTTTCCGACACTTCTTGATCGCCTTGATGATGATGCTGAAGCTGTACTCGTGCTCCTTCAGGTACTTCTTCAGCCGCTCGTCGTCCTGCCCGGCTGACTGCCCCTCTCCGTCCTCCTTGGCTGGTGTGTCGGTGTCCTGGGGCGTCTGCTGGGCCGGGGTGCTGCTGTCGTCTGCTGACGCCGGGTCGTTGTCGAGGCCTGGCTCGTCGTCGGGGGCTGGGTGGTCTCTCGCTGGGAGGTTGGGGCCATCAGGTGCGGCAGGCTGAGCCCCATCGGCGTTCGCTGTTGGCGAGTTATCGCCGGGGGATGGTGGGGCTTGGGAGGGCTGGTGGGCGGGGGGTGCTGCCAGGACGGCCTGTGACTGCTTCTGTAGGCACACAGAGACCACAGGGACGTATGAACAGAGGCGTGTGGATGGTCAGAATGTGACGTATGATAACCAATGGCATCACGTGCATTTCTCACCTTGCTCTTGTTCTTCTTCTTCCCCATGACTGACGGGGATTGTGGCTGAGGCTCTCCTCTTCGGGCCGCACTAAGAGAGAAAGAAGGGGGATTTCAACGGCAAAGCTCGCGCCGTTGCAAGCTCGCACGTGGTGGACGAGCGGTGAAGAATGTTGTCTTTCCTCACCTCGTAGCATAATCTCAAAAGCGCATCAATGACGTACGGTCCGTCTCCACTGGTGTTGTGGATCTTCCTAAGTACGTACACCAAATCTCTTCAATCAATCCATGCCGTCGTTCTCTTGCCCGAGCAACGCTCCCCCTAGACTGCGACACTGCTGCCATCTGTCTGTCTGTCTGTTCGTGGTGTCTCCCTCCCTGTGAGCTCGCTTCAACTCACAAACCGCAACAAAGTCCGTCCTTTACAGGACGGCAGCTAGCTAACGAAGGGCCGAGAAAGGCAGCGAAAAGCGAGACGCAGGGTGTGGTGTACTGTACACTGCGCATCCCATCCAGGCCGGTGTGAAGCCCTCTGACTCCCCAAACGCGCCAAGATACATACCAACAGACAAGCCCCTCCCCTTAAATGACCACTTCCATCTATCCATCCCATCCATCCATCCACCGACAACTGCCTCCGTGAGCACGTCTTCTGTATCTCTCCGTCAGGGACTTGATTGCGACAGCATCGCCGACCACCCGGAGGACGTGTTGGACGCCGACGAGGGCGGCCGGTCAGTGCCCTCGGGCGGATCGACATCGCCTTGCCGCTCCACTGCCGTGCCCTGCCCCTGCCCCTGCTGTTGCTGCTGGTGGGCATGGCTTGGTCTCCTCTTGGGCGGCGACAAATTGAGACGATCGACAACGGGTGCTGCACACACGAAGGCAGCAAGAGAAAGGAAGATGATAGCCCCAGGCGTCGTCTCGTATATGTCGCGTGTGGCGGCCCCTTGCTGACCAGTGTGCTGCTCGTCAGTGATGGCATCGGAGCTGCTGTAGTTGGAGAAGGTCGATGACGGACTGGGAGGCTCCTGACTCGTGCCCACACCGAAGAAGCGGTCCGAGCGGCCTGCCGGCAACTCGATGGCACTGCTAGGCTCGCCCCCAAGCTTGGTCGTTATCTGCAGAGCGACGGGTGGGCGGCGCCTGCGGTCGGCATCAGGTGCCTTGGTCGGCAGATGCACACTCGTGTAGAGTTCGTCAGTGTCGACCGGTGGGAGGACGGGCGAGGGGGGTGACGTCACAGACCTGCATGAAGAAAGATGGCGACACATACAGACACACACCATCGGATGAATACTTCCGTCTTGAGTGCATGTCGCTGCTTACAGTGGAACGGGAAGAGGAGGGATGTGCAGGATCTCCTTGGACGATCGCGCCCCCCTCTTGGCCTTCCAGTTGTTGTAGCTCTTGAGCGACCAGTTGCTCTTGAAGGCTTTGCGACCATATGAACTCGACAAGGACGACTGGTCGACAACTGCTGTGCCCTGGACGACATGCTGCTCGGCGACGGCCTGGATGACCACCCCGCCTGCCCCTCCCTCACCCACATGGCCCCGAGCGACTGCCTTCTGCCCGTGCACCTCAGGGTCAGAGTATGCGAAGGGCGGGAAAGCGCTTCTCTGGTCGCGGTTCTTCTCCAGATGGGGCACCGATGCTTCGGGCGATGAGGGAACAGGGCTGACGCGCACCCGAGGGGAGCTGGATCGACTCGGGCTGGGGCTGCCGCCTGTCTGCCCTGACGGGTCCATCGATGACCCGTCGTCTGGCAGGGCTTTGAGCGGCACCGACGACACATGCACCGGCCGCGATGCCGTCACGGTCGAGGCCCAGAAGTGCTTGCGAGGGTCGATGACGCCCAAGTCGATGCGCAGGTCGATGAAGTCGCTGTCGGTGTCAGACCCGTCAGACTCATGCCCTCCGCCTCCCATAATGCAGGGCACGACCAGCTCCTTCTCGATATCCACAGGACAGCTCCCAGACTTGGAGGGCGTCTCTGCACGGCTGACAGCCGCGGGGGCGCTGGACGGTGTGCCGCTCGACAGGAGCGGGTCAGTGGCTCGTCGGGTGGGCGAGAGGGCGGCGTCGATGCGCCTCTTGGCGGAGGTTAGTGGCCCCTGGCGGTGGTGGGTGCCATGCCTGTGGTGCCCCCTCTTCCGCACCTTGACCTGGATGTGCGGGGCGGCGCTGTCGGGATGCACTGACTGGGACACCTCCCACCGTTGCGACTTGCTCTCCTTGACCTGGACCAGTGGGGCGATGTTCGCACCAGACGGCACCATGCAGACTGCTGATGGCTGCTGCTGCCGCTGTTGCTGCCTCTCGCCCTTGGGGGTCGGCCTGGATGGCTTGGATGGGACCGACAGTGTGGTCGACTGGGGTGAAGCACCGCGCATCCAGCTGCCCTGGGTGACGGGGAAGCCCATTGCCTCCCAGCCCTCCATGTCCACATCGCTCGACGAGTCCGACTCGGCCACTCCATTGTCGATGGGCTCCTTCTTGGTGTCCTCCGTGGGCGACGGCACCTCATACTCGGACATCATGGGGGAGCCCTCGGGCCGCAGGCTCTTGTCGTCACCCACACTCGGGGACGGGGACGCCTCACGCCCATACTTGTCGTCAGTCACTGTGCGCCTGATCATGGGGCCGGTGGATGCCGCCGACGACGACCCCACTGGGATCAAGATGCGCTGGGGGCGGTGGAGGAGGACGTCGTGTCGCGCGTTGACCATCTGCGGCACCTGCTGGACCGACTTGAGGAGCTCCTCGTTGGAGTAGACGGGCCGGCGTATCTCGCGCCACTCGTTGGATGACACGCTCAGGTCCCAGGGACACACCGACTTGACCCAGTTGTACTTGGATGATATGTAGCCTGTGGACACATAGATAGCAACAGAGAGAAGAACATACATACGGCGTGTTATGTATTTGTCACGAGAGCGGTGTGGTGGGCTCGTCTGGCGTGTCGTATCAACAACTCAACTCACCTGTGGTGGGGTCTCTTCTTGTGTACCAGACGATCTGCCCGTTGTGGATCTTGTTGGAGCCCTTCTCCATGAACACCTGCTTGTAGTCCGTCTGACGCACACGCTCGATCAACGCACGAAACGACTTGATGACTCCTGCAGGCATTGGTGCAAGCGCCAACGCAGCAATGGACACACCGACATGAGCTCGATCTCCTTACATGCCCATCCGTCGTGTGTGTGTGTGTGTGTGTGTACCTCCGTGGCAGACGATGATGACCTTAAGGCCGCCAGCATTTTCCGACAAGTGCTCGATCACACGATCGACCCGCAGACACAAATTAGCGATAGACTCGCCACCAGCAGGCTGCAACCAAACAGACAGACGCCCGCAGCCATGCCATCCACCGTGCCCATCCATCCATCCATCCATCCATCCATCCGTCCACCTGATAGTAGAATGCATCCCGTTCCCGCCTCTTGATCTCATCAGGATGGAAGAGCTCCCTCTCCGGGTGGGGCTTGTTGGCCAGCACACCTCGGTCGCGCTCACGTAGGTACATCTCGGTCACCCAACGAGCGCCAGGCAGATCCAAATTGGCCGCAGTCTCCATCGCCCTGACACACACAACCAACACAGGTGTATGTAGCACATGCATTGCATGGGATGGGGCGATCGATCCGCCTGCCTGCCTCCATCAATCCATCCATCCATCCATTCAATGGCATGCAGCTCATCGCACCTGACGTATTCAGATGTGAAGTATTTGTCGAATACGGGTGTGATGTGCCCCTTGATCCACTGGCCCGCCACCTTGGCCTGGTACCTGCCCTTGTCAGTGAGGCGATAGAGGCTGTTGTGGCGCTCTCTGAACTCTGGCGACCAGTGCCGCTCCCAAAACTCAACATTGTCCTTGGCGAGCTGCTGAGCCAAATTGCCCTCGCTCTGGCCGTGGCGGACCAGAACTGCACCACACACAAGAGAAAGACACACAAACAACAGCAGTTGATGTGATCCGAATGAAGAGAATGAAGAGAGTGCTGAATAGCATTACCGAGGTCAACTGGCATATTCCTATACATTGTAGTCCTACAGGGTCACCTCAGCTCACGGCGGAGGTCGGCGAGCTATTCTGCGAGCTTGCTCCTCACCTCGCCTTGAACAGGCGGCCTATCGACGCGTAGGACGTCCTGCGGTAGCTACGAGAGGGAATGGAGGCTCCAATGACCCGCTCGACAGCTCTGTCCGAGTTGATGACGGTTTCGCAGTCGGCGTGCACTGCGGCCAAGACCCTCCTTCAAGACGGCATCCCAGAGACCCGTCCGCCCCACACACCCACCCTCACAAGCCCTCCTGCTCCTCTCGCAGCGACAACATCCACCCGGCCGGCGTTCGCGTTGGTGGTGTCGTCGGTGCTGTCGTCGGTGCTGTTTGATGCGTTTGCGTTTGTCTTGGCGCTTGTCGTCATCTATCCGGTGCTAATCCCCTACGCGTTGCTGACATGGCTGTACCGTGCCGTGTGCGAGGTGGTGGCGTGGTGCGTGTGGGGCATGGACAAGACACCCCCACCACTGCAGCCGCTCGATAGCGTCTGGCTGCAGGAGACCGAAGCCAACCACTGGTACGACACACACCGACTGACACACACCACACAAGCAAGGGCGGTGTGTCCACCTTCCCACGTCCCTTCCTTCTGGCTTTGTTGGTTCGGTTCAGTGTGATAACGTCCGTCTACACGTGTGAGCCCATCGACGTGGAGACCGTTCGGCAGTGCATGGCCGACCGGTTGCTGTCTGTGGAGCCGCGGCTCACGGCCATCCCGAGGAGGGCGTGCGGGCGGCTGCGGTGGGTGCCAGACCCTCACTTCGACATCTCGCAGCACATCCAGGAGCTGGAGTACGACTCGCGGGAGCACTCCTTCGACGGCATGGTGTCCCGCATGTGCACCCAGCCTATGGCCCGCGACAAGCCCCTCTGGTGCCTCCTCTTGGCACAAGACAAGGCCGGTGACGGACCAGAGGGAAAGCCGCGCTCGCACGTCATCTTGCGGCTCCAGCACTGCATGTCCGACGGGCTCGGCATCATTTACCGCATCATGGAGAACCTACTCGACAGCCGGCGGGACGACCCTGAGGCTGCCTACCACGGAGCGGCGCTTAAGCCGGCCTTCACCAGATCCCAGCTGATTCTATCGACCTTTGTGGGCTTCTTCCGAGCGCCGGGCATTATCCTGGGCCTGCTGATGGAGAGGGCGCCGCGCAGCTGGCAGGACCCGAGACGGCCCATGGAGCAGGTGACGGGCAAGAAGGTGGTCGGCAGACCACTCGAGCTGCCTCTCGAGGCATTCCGCCCCCTGCGGTCCAAGCTCACGGCACTGATCGGCACGCGCGTGACGCTCAACGACGTCCTGACGTGTGCGCTGGTGGGGGCGTACCGGCGGTATGCCGTGTCGCACTCGCAGCACGGCAGCCCGATAGTGGACCGCTCCATGACGCTGCCCGTGTTCGTGCCCGTGAGTTTGCGGACCGATGAGGTGCACGAGATGGGCAACAACATGGTCCCGGTGCCCATCAGGGTGCCGGCATCGCCTAACGATACGTTGGTTCAGAGGCTCAGGGTAAGTAAGTCATGCATGGTGGCACACAGGCACTGAGTGCACCGAGAGGGCGGATGGATGGCTGTGTGAATTGTTTGTGGGTGTGGTTTGGGTGTTGGATGCAGTCGGTGCACACGGCCATTCAGCGTCTGAAGAGTCAGACGGACATGCTGGTGATGGCTCTGAGCCTCAAGGTGCTCGCCGACATCGTCCCGCCGACTCTGTCACACGTACGTGCCATAACACATACTGCCTGCCACCAACCACCACACAAAAGCGGCGGGCCTCATGTTGCTGCTATCCTGTTGTTTGCAGTATTTGGGTGACATGTTGGCCAGCAAGTCCGCCGCGCTGTTCACCAACGTGCCGGGCCCCTCCGACCTGGGGTCCCTGGCCGGCCGCAAGGGCAGCAGCTGCCTGTGCTTCGCGCCGATGCGTGGCGGCTGCGGCATCGCCATCGCCATGGTGTCGATGGCCGGCGGCCTCCGGGTCAACATCGTGGCGGACCAGGCGGTGCTGCCCGACCCAAACCGATGGACACACTTCTTTATGATGGAGATACAGGCGCTGGCACGGCTGGCGGGCGTAGACGTGACCGATTTTGCCATGACGCAGGGAGGGGGCGGGGAGGGCAAGGGCGAGAGGGGTGAGCTAGACAGTGCTGTGGAGGAGGAGATATCCCGTGTGGTGAGCGAGCCGCGCATGCGGCATACGGCGAGGACGGGCACGCCAGTCAGCGAGAGGCGCTCATAGTGAGACAGCTAGTCTCTGCCGAACAGCCAGCTATGTGGGCTGCACGGCGGGTGGGCGCCTGGTGACTCTGTCGTGCTTCCCTTCGTCGGGCTGAACTAGCTGGTTGATATGTGTGTGTGTGTGTGTGTGTCTGAAGTGTTTGCGACATCGGTGTGTCCTCCCCTTTTTTGTTGGTTGCAGGGAGGGGCGGGGCGTGGGGTGGGGTAGGTGCCTTTTGTTTGCCGGGGAGACAGACAGAGTGCTGAATAGGAGCTTGCATGAGACAGCCGAGGGGGCCTCGTCATGTCAGCCCCGCTGTCCTTCATTCAGCGATGAGCTTGCGGCCGACGCACGAGTGAGTCATATAGCCAGAGAGGCGAGGCGAGGAGAGCACTTTTTTCGTCTTTGCGACGGTTAGCTGCTATGCCGACCGAACACCGGACATAGAGAGAGGGCTGACGAGAGAATGGGAGATGGGGATGAGCGAGAGAGGCTAGGTAGGTATATGAGCTATGATCCGTGCGTCCATCCTCGACGCACACGCGGCATCCCATCCCATCCCATCCACCATACGTCGTTCTGTCCTCTCCGTGTCTCCCTCTTTGTCGGTCGGTCGGTCGTGGGCAAATAAGAGTGTCACCTAGGTCAAATGCCGCAAAGTAATGCGATGCGAGCGGATTGCGCGGATTATTTTGCTGTTGCTGTGCATTGCCTTGCCTTGCTGGTGGTGTCGTGCATGTGTACGTGTGTGTTTTTGTGGGGCCGCACGGTCTCTTTCGCGAGTGAGTGTTGTGTTGCGGGTATTTCTCCATTACCACGGATGGATGGATCGATGGATGGGTGGGTTGTATGGGTGGAAAGCCCGGCCTCCGTCCCATCCATATATCCCTCCCGTTCATCCTGCCTGCGCCTTTTGTCAAGTCGCTCGATGAGCATGAGAGCGAAGACACTCTGACCGATGCATATATACAGCCACCTGATGTCATCTTTTTCGCTGGCCCGGAGTGCGTTCACACACAAATGTATGCGGTCTGCGTGATGGGTTTTGACGATGGATGGGGTGGGTGGTTTCTGGAACGAATGAATGCGATTGGATTGCCCAACGGGTGTCTCTTACCTTTGTTTAGATGACTGACTGGGTGTGCAGTGCATGCCTCGCCTCGTACTTGCGAGTGTGCTAGAGTGGTCGCATGGCCCGTCCTTCCGCTTGTAACTGCGGGAAGGGTTGGTGCTTGTGGCAGTCAGCACGTCTTCTGGGTACGATGTTTATCGACGCAGCTGCGTGTGATGGGTCGATGGATGGATAGATGTATGGATGGACACACAGGTCTGTCTCCTCCCTCCCTCCCTAACTGACGACATACACGCATACGCACCCGATGGATGCGAAAAATGCCCAGACACTCGCTCTCACGTGCATGAACCCTGTCAGTGGTCGATGTCCCTCGCTGAGTGCGAGGAAAGGCAAGCGGCGGGAGGAGGTAGAGAAAGTAGCGAGGTAGCGCAACCTCACGCTCCTGGCCTTTCCTCGCTATGATGGATGCCTCTCCGCCAGACGCACACATGGATGCCTCAATCCTCCCCCCCACTCTACAAACACTCTCAACATAAATACAGACAAACACACACACATGAATGAAATGAATGCACCCAGAGCCGCCCATCCCCTCCGCCCATCCGCCCTGTAGGGTAGGGTGTATTATGATACATAAATACAAACACAGCACGGAGAAGAAACAAGACAGACAGGCAGACAGAAACAGGGGCGTCGGCGCAAAAAATACCATAATGCACATGCAATCACGCACCAGTGCCTTTCGGCCACACGGACGGACACATGGCTGGCGTTGGAAAAACGGGGGAGGGGGGTGAATGGACTTCGCAGGCCGTCTCTCTCCATCCCGTGCAGTGCATCAATCATCTCGCGGCAGAACAGCTCTCGCTCGGCTCACTCAGTCACTCATCTCTCAGCCCTCCTCCGCAATGGCCTGATGAAGTTCCGACCTGACAGACACCAGACAGACACGCACCGCGTGCGTCGTCCAGGATGGACATAGGGCTGCTTCTGGCGTCTGTGTGTGAGAGAAAGAGCTCACTTGTGTCGGTTTGGGTCGTATGTGAATCCTTCAAAGTGGTTGTCATCCTGCTGCATCGCGTGCGCTGATCGACCGACCCACCAACAGGACAGAGACGAACGCAGCATGAGCAGAGCAGGACCGTCTGGTGTCTCATTCATTGGCCATTGGCTGGCATGGTTCCTTCCTTACTGAGGGCTGAGTCGGGCACCTCCGAGTTGATCACCGGCAGCGACACAAACTCCTGCTCGCAACAAACCAACCAGCCAGCCATGGGCACACCACACCCACGCCATGACAGGAAGGGTGCAATCAAATGCCAGCTAGCTGTGTAAGCTAGCTACCTTGTCGAAGTACTGGACGTCGGTCTTGGAGGCGAGTGAGGGCCTGAAGGGCGGGGTGATCCGGCGCTGCAGCAGCGCATCCCAATCCACCGACGCATAGAAGGGGTGACACTGAACACAATGACAGACACGTCACGTCACACCGCACATCCGAGGGTAAGTTGGGTTCGCTCCCTCGGTGTTTGGGTTTGGTGGTGGGTTTGGCTGACTTTGATTTCATCCGCGTCGGTGTTGCCCCCGCCCAGCCTGCGGTTGGGGTCTCGCTGGAAGAGCCCCTGCAGCAGAGACTTGGCCACCGGAGATATGAACGACGGATACCGCAAATCGCCACTGAAGAAAAGGCACAGGCCCCATTATGGTTCCGTGTGTGTGTGTGTGGTTGGTTGGACGCTCACGCTCGGATGTTTTCGAAGAGTTTTTCCCGGTCGCGCGTGTAGAAGGGCGGCAGGCCAGTCAGCATCTCGTATATCAACGCACCTGAAGGACAGACAACCAGGCGGCGCACACAATACAAGTGGTGTAGTGTAGATAGAGTGTTGGCTGTTTGCGCGCGTCCCCCGTCCCTCCCTTCCTCGCTGTCTGACTGGCTGACGTACCGAGGCTCCACCAGTCGACGGCCTTGCCGTGGCCCGTCTGGTTCAAAATCTCTGGGGCGAGGTACTCAGGCGTGCCGCACAGCGATCGAGCAGACGTGTTGTCTGATCAGTCAGGGAAGGGAGGGATTGATGCGACCGTGACGTACGTATGACTGTGACACCTCACCTACCCTGGATGCCTTCCTTGGAGAGCCCAAAGTCGGTGAGCCGTATGTGGCCCTCCTCATCCAACAACACATTCTCGGGCTTCAAACTGCACACCACACACCACACACAGACACACAGAGGGAGGGAGGGGAGATTCATTCATGGCCGTCTGTCTGGTGGTTGTTGGTTGGTTGGCCTGGGGTGTCGTGTGGTGTCGTCTGTGTCTGTCGCTCACTCACTCTCTGTATACGATGTCCATCTTGTGGAGGTGCTCCAGGGCCAAGATGATCTCAGCCGAATAGAAACGAGCACTGACAGACACGACAGACAGATGGATGGATGCCCTCACATGTATGGATGAATGTCTGGCCACACGTGACGTCTGGTCAGACTCACCGCTGCTCTGTGAATCGCCCGGCCCTTGACAGGTGGAAGAACAGCTCACCGCCCGGGCAGTACCTAGATATATGCAGACAGACAGCCAACACAACAGACAGGGGGAGATACATATCAATGGTATGACGCCGGTCACATGGCTGTGGGCTCAGTCAGCTCACTCGAGGACGAAGTAGAGCTTCTTGACTGTCTGGAATGCGCACACCAGACGCACGATGAACGGATGCGATATATACTCCTGCAGCCCAGCCAGCGACCACACACCAGAGAGTGAGGTGAGGCGAGGCGCAAATGTTGGTGTGTGTGCCTGTCCTGTCCTGTCCTGTCCTGCCTGTGTGTGCCGTGTGTCGACTGCTTACGAGGACGTTTCGTTCGGTCTTCGTGTGTTCGACTTGGTTCCTCTTGACGATGTTCTCCTTGCGCAGCATCTTCATCGCATAGATGCAGCCGTCGGTCTTGTGCCGAACCAACATCACCTTACCTACCACCACACACACGTCACACACAGCCACACAGCAATACAGGCATCGCATCGCCTCATCGCTCAGCTTCCTCCCCCCTCTCAGCCAGCGTAGCCAGCGTACAATACATACCATAGCTGCCCTTGCCGATGACCTTGAGGAGGACAAAGTCGTCGAGTGCGACCTTCTTGCTCGAGTTGAATGCCGACAGCGCCAGGTTGGCCATATTGTCGGCAGTGATGGGCGCCGCCACATCGCTGCTGCTCGACGGCAGCGGATACGAACCCCCATCGCCCTCGCTGCCCCTCCCAAAGTCAAACCCACTCGAGGCACCAGACGAGTTGACCCCCGAGCTGTCCTGTGCCTGCTGCCGGATGTCGACATCGCTCGTCGACACCGTCATGGCCACACCGCCCGTCATGTTGGTGGCGACGTCAATCCTGTCGCTGCCCTGCCCTACCATCGGCACGCCCTTGGACTCGCTCACCGGCACGACCTCAGGGGCAGCCGGCCTGGTGCTGTTGCTGTTGATGGCCGCCGCGGCGATGGCTATGGCTGCCGGAGAGTCCAGCACATCGATGTCTGGCGTGAATGCGGGCGCCTGCTGCGGCGGAGGGCCATTGGTGGGCGGTGGCGCCTCGGGAGTCTTCATACGCGGCCGAAAGAGGTTCCCAAAAGGGTTCCCCGTGGTCTTCATGGTCATGTGCTCCTTTCTTTCTCCCCCTCCCGTTGTGGCTAAGCTCGCAGGTGCCGGCCGATCGACGCCAGATCTGACGCGCTGCTTGCTGATCTGAGAGGCTTCCCATTCGGCTGTGCTGTTTGATTCAGAGCCAATCGATCAATCAAGATGCTGACGACGTCTGCGACGTCATCATTCCACTCACCTCTGCGGCTGTCCCCGTGGCTGAGGATGCTTGTCACAGCCTTCTGCTCACTTATCGCCCTCGCGTGTGGGCTGCAGACCGAGGATCGGTCGTCGAGGTTACTGAATGCCGCCGCCCTTCGAGTCGCCAACGTGCCGTCTTCGGCGGCCAAGCGGCGGTCATCGGTTCGTGGTGCGGCCAAGGACCATCTGCGGCGGAGCTTCAGGCCGGGACACGTCAACTACAGGATACAAAAGGTCAGACAGACGCACAGACATACAATGGGGGTGTTGATGATGCATGCGGTGCAGGAGTTGAAGGATTTCTTGACGACTCCTCCGGACCACTGCGAGATAGCCGTCGGCAGCAACATACGCGTGTGGATCATCACACTCACGGGGGTGGAGGGGACACTCTATGAAGGTGGGTGGGTCAACCATACATAGTGCACACCACACACCACACCACACCCAGAGAACTTACAAGCCTTCTCCCTTTCACTCCTTCTGTCCGTGTGTCTGTCTGTGTGTGTAAAGGTGAGAAGTACCGGTTGAAGATAGTGTTTCCGCCCGAGTACCCCCTGAAGCCGCCAATAATCTACTTCCTGCAGCCCACCCCCCGCCACCCCCACGTCTACTCCAACGGCGACATCTGCCTCAACCTACTGGGCACCGACTGGAAACCCACACTCACCGTCGCATCCGTCGCACTCTCTATCCTCAGCATGCTCTCCAGCGCCAAGGAAAAGAAACTCCCACTCGACAACGCATCACGTAAGCCAGCCAGCCAGTAGGGGAGGGGAGGAGAGGGAGGGAGGCAGGATGATTGATTGCCCGTGGGAGGTTCGCTGTCCGTGTGTTGTCTGTCCGTCAGATGCTGATTTGAAGGCTGGCGGTCAGCAGCACAACTGGATGTATCACGACGACAAGTGCTGACTGACTGCCATATATCAATGAGAGGGAGGGAGGGAGGGAACAGCATGTCATGCAGACAGATATCTGTGTGGGTCAGCCCCAGCCATGCTGGCCTGGCCTGCCTCTGCAGACAGACTACGTGACGTGTGCGCGACTTGATTATTGATATCTCTTCGTTCATCTGGCTATCGATAGCTTTTTGGTTGTCGAGGGAGGGAGTGGAAGGAAGGGGCCGGCCAGCCAGCCGATGGATGACGTGACGATTTATGGGCCGTGTGTGCAGTTAGTTGTGTGAGTGACATGAGATGAGACAGACGAGGGGCTGCATGGGCTGCCGCGTTTTTCAGTCACTGACAAAGCTGGGGGTGCTGTGCTCTTGGGTGCCTCTTCCGCCTGTGCTGTGTTGATGCCGATCTCGAGGCTGCTGCATTCCCATCAGTCAGTTGGTGCACTTCGCTGATGGAGATGGTTCGTCGTCCAGATCGGCCTCAACCAGACTGACGGCTGGCCGCACATGAGCAAAGCCCTATACATTCCTCGCGGACACTAGCTACACGTACCGTACTGATCCAATGAATGATTTCCGAACTAACTCATGCAATCAATGCAGGTGGCGGTGGGCTTGTAAATGTTACAGTCTGTCAATCGCCAGTCCGTGCCTCACTCGTGCAGTGCAGTGCTGCCAAGTCAAACCCTCCCCGCCCACGACACACGTCACCACACGCCCAACGTGCAGCCAGCGTGTGGCGGAGGGTGCCGCCACAGCGCATGGCAAAGGCAGCAGCACCGAAGGGCGGACAACAAACGACACACACGGAAGCAGAGACCGTTGGATGGATGGAGACGGATAAAGACGCTGTGCAGAGACAAACATGCACGGCACGGGACACAGCCCTCTTCCCGGTAGGTAACTTAGTCAGTCATCAGTCATCAGTCATCAGTCATCAGTCAGTCCCTGGATAGGTCCCTTTCCCATCTGAATGGCCAGTTGCCCATGTACTCGATCTTCTCCTCCTCCCGGGTCTTGTCTATGAAGTGCCGCTTGTCCACCTTGCTCTCCTTCTCGGCGTCTTCCCTTATCTCGGGCACACGCACACCCAGGCTGCGCGCCGCGTAGTTCTGCTGCGAATCGAACGCTACAAGCTCCTCCTCCAACATACGGTTGCCACCTGATCATTGGATTGGATTGCACACACCACACGGGGCGGCAGGCAGGCAATGAGCGAATATATGACTGCCGCACGGTGTGTGTGTGTGTGTGTGTTGGGATGGTGTGTTTCCTGACCGATGTGGAGTTTGGTTGGCCTGATGACCGTACCGTAGAAGCTCCAGTACCCTGTGGTGATCAGAGATATTATGCCACTGCAGACACACAGATGCCAGACAAACAGACAGGCAGACAGACAGGGAGGGAGGGAGGGAGAAAGGCAGGCGCATTGAGGGGTGCAAGGTAAGGTGAGCGCGCTCCTGGATGGTTGGCTGGTTGATTGGTGTGTGTGTGTTTGCTTACAGCGCCAAGTAGGCGTTGGGCAGGTACACGTAGACAAAGTGCGTCCAGTAAGCTCTGCCGCTGGCCTACACACACAATACACAACACAATGAATGACGGTCGGTCTCGGTACTTTCGTTGGTTGAGTCATGCCATGGCAGCCATTGCACATGTGTTCGCACCGGGGCGTCCATGAGCTTCACGCGCTTCATGTTGGGCTCGTGGAGTTGCACTGATGGATGGATAAATGGATGGCAGCAGGCAGTACGCACACACAGGGAGGCACGGAGATTCGTTCCTTGCTTCCTTCACATTTTGCTCTGCTTTGCTTTGCTTGCTGTGTGTGTGCATCGTGTCTGTGTGTACTTTTGCTGAGGTAGAGGGGGAGGTTGGCGCTGAGGAGGGGAAAGTCCTCGCCGTGACACACCAGCAACACACGGTCATTCTTACGGAGGATCACCCTGATTGATGGATGCATCCAGTACATACATCCATCCATCCGTCCATCGCCACAGTCAGTGTGTGTGTGTGTGTGTGACTTTTCTCCGAATTCGGTTTCCATGGGAGGGCATTTCCTGGGGTTGAGGCCGGCGAGCACCGCATGGCGGATGAAGTGGTGCGCCTTGACGCACATGTACTCGCAGCTGAGGCAGACAGACAGTCAGACAACCGGCAGTCAGACTGATAAGGCGTGTCCTGTCCTGTCTGTGTGTTGTCGTGAATTGCATGAGATGAGGTGGGTTGGTATGTTGAGTGGTTTGCTTACTCTTCTTTGAACTGGGCCCTGTAGATGGTGGGGGCGTACTTGCGAAACCACCTGGCGTTGAAGTACTCGTGAAGACGCGGCTGCACACACACAAACACACACACATCGACAGAGACGGAGGGGGGGGACGATACACGACCCACCCAATTTAGTCAAAGTGTGTGTCTTGTCTTACAAGCAAGAAGGGCATTCTTTTAAGGAGCATAGTGAGCCACTGGACCTGTGTGCAGGGCAGCCACACATACACACACCACGCCACGCCATGCGTCAGCCCAGCCCGTTGGGTGCTCGACAGTTCGCTGGACGGACGGAGGGGTGGGAAGGGGGGGGGGTGGGGGGAAGGGGGGTGTGTGGCTTACCGCGACTTCTTTCGGCTTGAAGGAGAGGTTGGAAAAGACCGACATCATGGCTTTCTGCACACATCACACAACACAACACACACAGGACAGGCACTCCACTCTGGTGAGGGCATGTGTTTGTCTGTCTGTCTGTCCGTCTGTCTGTCCGTGGTGCGTCAGCCTCCCAGGCAGCCTTAGTGTTGCCATCCCTCCCTCCCGTCCGTCTTGTCTTGTCTTTGCTTCGGTGTGCTGTGATTAGTGTACGTACTTCCTGTCCCCTGACGATGCAGAAATGGGGTATCTTGTCGAGGAGGCAGCGCTGGATGGTGGGGATCCACGCACCCTGCACACGCTGCATCACCACAAAGATCTATTATACATAGATAGATAGAGGCACAAACAAAGAAACAAAGAAAGGCACAACACAAAGAAACCACCACACACACAATGGATGGGCGAGTGGGTGGGGGAATGGAATGGTCCTGTCTGTCTGTCTGTCTGTCTGCGTCAGTCAATCAACCCTTCACTCACTCACCGGCTCTGTATAACCAGCTGCAAAGAGATCCTGTGCAGGCAGACGCAATCGACAAACACAGGCAGGGTGGGATCTTCCCTTTGCCAGGTGGCATGGCGTGGTCTGGTGGCTGGCTCGTTGCCTCACCCCTCTGTTGAACGAGCGGGATATGACGTCGTACATGTCATCGTCGATGGACAACAGCACCATCTTGGGCTGATCGTCCTGAACCATCTGCACACACACATACCAGACACGCACAGGAAGGATCAGGGCGGGTGGAAGGAAGGCGGTCTGTGCTGCGGCGGCTGGCTGTCTGTGTGTGTGTGTGTGTGTGTGTGTGCCTCTGTCTTCCTCCCTCCCCTCTGAGAGTCCTTTCTTTCTGACCTTCATGACGTGTTCGGCAGATCCCTCTCCCTTGACGGAGAAGAGCTGCAGCGGCTGGATGGTCACGTCGATGGGCACCGGGCCAATGTCCACACTGAAGTTGTGATAATGACGCACACGGCCCCCACCGCCTGCCACTGCATGGCGCGGTGCCGACGACCACACTCCTCTGCACGCGGCTCCCAGCCCTGATGGCACTGGCAGATGAGGCAGCTGCTGTATCGCTACACGACGGGGGTGCATGACAACTCGCGAGGCCTGATCTTTTTGACGGCTGCTCTTTGGAAAGGAAACTAAGCTCGCAACGAGATGGATCGCTTTCAGGCGAAGAAGGCGTCAAGGAGGACGTAGCAGCTTTGTGGAAGACGCAATCAGCAACCGCGGCGTTGTCTGTGGTGATTTTCCACTTTTGGCAGTGAGAATGAGCGATGGCACCACTGAGGATGCGCAGAAGGCCTTTCCACCCCTCCCCCGACCGGCCGTGTTCATCCCCTTTGCCAGCGGATGCAGCTTCGTCGCAAACTCGTGAAGTAGATGAATCCCCACCCATGAGATCTCACCCCACCATCCCCTCGGCCACCAGCCGCAAGAGCAGCCCTGGCCACCCGTGGCGCTACTCGCACCCTCTGCTGCCGGTGCTCACGTTGCTATTGTGCTTGCACTGTGGAGCTGTCACTTCTTCCATCGACTGGCGCAGACGGGAGGCTGCGGACGGGAGTGACTTTGACCATGAGTATGGGTACGGCTATCGCGTCGAGCCGGCCTCTGCTCATCCGTATCGTGATTACGATGCATCAACGGGCGGCTGGGGGGACGAAGGGCGGATGCAGCAACAACAGCAGCAGCGGCAGCAGCAGCAGCAGACAGAGGGAGGGGGAGAGGGAGGGGGAAGGCCGTCTGTCGTCGTACTCAAAATGCTAAGTAAGGCAGACGTGACGAGGGAATAGCATAAACATGTGTGTGTGCCTTCTGTCGGATAACCCTTCAGAGCCTGTGGTTCTCTCTGCCCCCGCCAACACAGCCCTCTCTACCATCCGGCGCCACACAACACACGCGCACCACACCCAGCAGGACGAGCAGCAGCCGGCCCCTACCAGTACTAGTGCAGCAGCGGGTGGCGACAAGGCATCGGCGGTGGAGGACCCCCACCAGTGCAGCCCCCCGTGTGTGGAGGGCCGGGGGATATGTGAGGACTCGCAGTGCTTCTGCAGACACCCATACACCGGCGTGTCATGCCAACTAAGTGAGACTGGCTGACTGACAGACTGACAGACTCATCCACACACATCGCATGCCCAACACACACAGAGGCGAGGAGAGAGTGGGCATCGAGTGTGTTGTGTGTGTGGCGTGTGTGTGTGTGTGTGTGTGCAGCTGTGGACAGCCAGAGCAAGATAGGGTTTTCGCTGACCATTGGGCTGTTCTGCGTCGCCGTCTTCCTCGGAATGGTCATCGCTGTGGTCAGCGAATGAATGTGTGGACACAGCATAAGCACGCCCTTCGGATGTCGTGTGATCGATGTGTGTCGTGTGTCAGTGTTGCACCGAGTTCCTGCGGACCGTTATGCGCAAAGACAGCTTCACCACCCAGACCACACTGCAGGCAGAGGTAAACGAACGAGGCCGGCCAGGGTGTCCGGCATGCTGTAACACAGGCATCATGGCATGGCATGCATGGTGCAGGTATGGAGGACCAGTGGGCGCAGAAGACGATAATGTTGTCTGTCCCACTGATTATGGCCGTGACGGACGGACGGACACATAGCCGACCAAATATGTGTACAGCTCAGATCAGATCGGATGATGTCGGTGGGGCCCCTCGTGCGTGTACCTCAACTTTGTGGAGGAAGGATGGTTAACAGATGCATGCATTGCATGGCTGCATGTCATGTGTTTGTGTGCCTGGCATGAGGGCATTCGTGGGCCGACGTGACGTATCTATCTTTGGTGTCGATACTCACTGCGGTCGGTGGTTTCTTCCTTCCACTCACGTGTTGCAATGCATGTCATTCGTGGATATGTACAGCCCGACTAACCCATACAATGAATGCCGTGTATCCGAAGCTCGTCCACACAACCACCCCACGCATTAGACAGCCTCTCATTCGTCCAGTCTACGCAGCGGGCCACCATCCATCTGATCATGTCATGCAGGCCGGTTCTGTCTCAACGCATAGCTATCTTTGTACCGCACCGCCGATACGGCCGGCAGCTGGCCCCTCACCCTCGCCCTCCATGCAGCTGCTGCCGCCCCTCCCAGGCAGGGCATGTCAAACACAACCCCCTTGAGATACGCCAGCTGCTGAAGCGGCCCGATGGTGCAGAGGCCGCACGGTGCAGATGGCTCGCCGGCAGCACTCGACGACGACGTCCCCTCCTGTCGTCCGCGCTTGCCTAGGGTGACCGTCTCCTGCTGCCGGCAGGGCACCGCTGGGAGCACCTCAGCCCCCTTGTGGTGCCATGACCCCCCCACCCTCAGCAGCTCCACGCCCTGCAGCAGGGGATGCCGCGACACACTTCGAAGTGCCTGGACAAGAGAGAACACGACTACAGATGTGCCAGATGTGCCGCGCGGAAGCGTTTCTTCCTTCCCACCTCGGCCACTGTGCAGCACGACGTCGCAAAGTCCAGCCAGAGATGCAGTCTCCTTATCATGGGCCCCTCCACTGCAGCAGCTACCGGCGCCGACCGACGGCCACCAGGGGAAGCCGATGCCGAGGCCGATGCCACACTTGGCTGTGGGTGCTCTGTCGTCCGGCGTCGTTTGTGTGGCAGCTCGTCCTCGTCGGACTCGTCATCAGGCACGGCATCGACACGACACCATGTGAGGTGTTCTAGGGAGGGGAGGAAGCCGGCCAGAATGCGGAGTACCTGCCCCCGGGCGTCGACACGAACGAACGACACCTTGGTCACGCGACTCAGACGCCTGAAGGAAGGAAGAGGGACGCATCGACACAAGTGAGGACACACCACACATACCCACGTGTGTCAACCTGTCTGTGGCAACGTCAGGTCAGACCTTGGTTGCGGCATGTCGCGCAGGAATGTGGCAGTGGTCGCCGTTAGCATCGTCTGGAAGCCCACGAAGGTGAGCAGTTCGGCTGCTCGCGTGGTCGAGGGGCCGGTGCAGATGAAACGCAACGCCCATAACGGCAGGACGTCAATCTGACCAAGGAAGGACAACCATATGCACACATCAAGCTTGCCGGCTCTCCGTGGGCATTGCATTGGATCGCATACCTCGAGATGTGTCAGACTCGGGAAAAGCCTCAACACGTTGTCCTCAATCAAGTCCTCTGCGAACAAAGCCACCACACAACCAACGAGTAAGCAAAGATTGCCCATCCATGCATCCCAGCCTATCTATCCCCTACCTGAATACGATGCTCGAATGCCCTGTAACGTCGGCAGGTTGCGGGCCATGATCTCCAGCTGCCCCCTCGCTAAACGCCCTTCCATCCTGACCCACTTGAGGCTACTCATCGATGCAGCCGCGTTGCTGTCCTTGATGTGGCTCATCACAAATGGGATGCACCGAGCGGCGCACCGGAGCTGCGTCAGGGAGTGGTCCGGCTCCTGGCCGGCCACACGAGCTGTGAAGCGTCTCAGCAGCCCAGTCACCTCAGAGCGGATGAGGTGGCCCGCTATGACGAGTTGACTCACTCGGCTTCCCTCGATTAGGCGGCGGATGAGACCCCTTGATCTTGCGTTGCCTCCCCATGCGTCAGCGAAGTAGTGGTAGCTGCCTGTGAGCGCGATGAGGTTGCCGCTGGTGAGTGTCGCCTTGATTGGCCTCTCGTTCCCCGCGATGACGAGTTTCATCACATGTGTGACACGGCAGCAGATGCGATGAAACTCCTTGCAGACGCCACTCAGCCTGCATCACACATGCACCGCAATAGACTCATGTCGTCTGGTAAGGCCTTGCAGGCATGCTTGAAGCGTACCGGAAGACCAAGGCGCTCGGCAGGACTCTGCATATCAAGAACATGAGCCAGTCAGTTGGCACGCGGCTCAGCATTCCGAGCGGCGCACCCTCTCGCTAGATGGAGAGGGTGATGCGAGCGAGGAGGAGGACGATGAGCGGTCGTGCACGACGTGCGAGCTTTCAACGCACGAGCTTTGCCGTTGAAAATCTGAGAGGAGGAGCTTTGCCTGTTGAAAATCTGAAGTCAGCTCTTCTCATCAGCCCACGCAGAGGAGAAGGAGCTTTGCTGTTGAAAATCACTTTCCTATTCCCCTCTGTCCTTCTGGTGCAAGCAGAGGCTCCGACGGCTCTGACCCATTAGAGAGGAGAGCCAAGCCATGCCATCAGACGGGAGTCGCAAGAACGGCAAGAAAAAGAACAAGAAGAAGGTGAGCAGGGGGGCAAGTCAGGCGGGGAATGCACCATTTGCGAGACCGACATTCTGACCGTCCCCACGCCTCTGTTGCTGTGGTCTCTGTGCCCTTCAGAACAAGTCAGAGGCCGCCCCGCCAGCATCGCCCGCACACCAGCCCTCCCAGGCCGTCCCGGATGCCCTCGCCCCAGCAAACGAGCCTGAGCACCAAGGCCCCGAACACGAGCCGGGCCTCGACCAAGAGCCAGCGTCAGGGGAGAGCAGCAGCAGCACCCCCGCCCAGGAGACGCCCCAGGACACCGACACACCGGCCAAGGAGGACGGAGAGGGGCAGTCAGCCGGGCAGGACGACGAGCGGCTTCTCAAGTACCTGAAGGAGCACGAGTACAGCTTCAGCATCATCATCAAGGCGATCAAGAAGTGCCGGAAGGCCCTCGAAGCCATCGCTCGGCTCGAGGCGCGGCAGCCCCACACGTTGCTGCGGGAGGAGGCCGAGAAGGTCAAGAGCAAGTTGCAGAAGGAGCATGAGATGGCGATCCTGATCAAGGTGAGGGACGAGTGCCTGAAGGCTGCGAGGGAGGGCATGGGGAGGGAGGGGGCGAAGGGCAAGGGTCATGCCACGACCCAGACGGAGATTGTCGTCGTCGAGGTGAGCAGGAAGGGAAGGCAGGCCCCGGGAGAACCTCCGTGTCTGTCACCTTCATCGGTTTCTGTGTCTCTGATTCCTTTCTGTGTGTCTGCAGACTGTTGAGGCGCAGACGGAGGACGGGCCATCGCCTCCTGATGCTGCTGCCGAGTTGTCTGGAGATGACGCTGCTGAGGAGCCGCCTGCTGACGAGGCGCCAACTCACCAGGTTGGACAAGCGACATACGCGACACACGACAGTTCTGACAGCTCTCAAAGTGCCGCTTCTGTTATCTCCCTTGCCCCTTCTGCAGCAGCCGTGTCCGCAGGGTGAGATTGCCGAGGAAGCCGCCACTGTGGAGACCAAACAGTGGTTGGGCCAGAACGTCGAGCTGCAAGGCGACGCCTTCAAGCCTGTTGCGTACTTCGGCACGCAGCCGGAGGGCGGCGATCGGCCGGGCTGCTACAGCCCGCCCCCCAACAATCGCGTGGATGAAGACACCGTTGATGCCCCGCACTTCGGCCAAGTGGCTGACCAGCTGCAGCAGCCAATGGAGCCACAGCCACAGCAAAAGGGCCAGGGAGTACAGCAGCAGCAGCACCAGCAGCTGCACCAGCAAGAGGCTGATGTGGTGGTGGGTCCCCTCTCTCACCCTGCAGCAGCAATCGGCCAGTCCGACAATGGTGAGGCGTCCCCCGCAGGTGTTGTTGCTCAGCCCCAGCTGCAGCCAACGCCCTCGTTTGCGCCGCCGTCCATTCCCAACTCGGCTCATTTCCTCCCTCCCCCGCCACCCATCGCCGTGGCCGTGGAGACGCCGCAGTTCCCCCTGTCTGAGGCGCAGCAGGGCGCTGCTGATGGAGGGGATGTGGAGGGGCAGGGGAGGGTGCGGGTGTGTTGGCGCCTCCGGCTGTGGAGCTGCCTGTCGGTGACCCGGTGATGCCCTTCATGCCGCAGCAGATGATGGCCCCGGTGCCCCCAGCGCCCGTTTTGCCGCACCCCTTCA
>CDMY01000761.1:3572-18805 GCA_001179505.1 Vitrella brassicaformis | reverse complement strand
CTCATCGAGCCCCTGGCAGCACTGGACGTGCAGTGGTGACGCCCTTCCTGAAGCCACCAAGAATCCTGCCACTGACTCGGCCTTCTTCCACCGTTATGTCGAGTGCGGCGGTCTTTCAGCAAGTTCGGCCAGCGGCTGGATACGATGGTCGTCATGTCGCATGTGGCACCCATGAATACGGGGCGCTTCCTCAACTATGTCCTTCTCATGCTGGGCCGGTTCGTCTGCGAGAAGGACCTGTTCTTTGCCGGCAACCTGCAGAAGGCCTTCTACCGTGCCCGGCTCGTCACATCGCTATCGTTCGCCGGTACACGATGGAGGTCCTGCGCTTCGAGCCCGCCAGCAGCAAGTGAGTCGACTGGACAGCTGCGAGGACCACACAAGCCCTGTGTGTATCTGTGTGTGCGGATGTCTCCCTCCTCCGTCCTTGAAGCATGTTCTGTCGCTACCATCAGTGATGTCCTTTTGCGCAACACCATCGCCTACCCCGGCACGCCACTGGTACGGCATAGGACACAACTGCAATAGTCCCAGCCGGCCCCACACCCCCCGATGACCAGAGGGGGGTGTGGCGGCCGGCTGGCTGCGTACTGCACGAGTGTGCGTCGCTCACTTCCTCCTTGTTCTTCTCGCGTGTGTCCCACCCTCAGATCGACACGACGACGCCGGCCTTGGCGAGGCCCGAGGCGGTGCAGGCCGCCATGGATGTGCGACGCAATCGGCTTCTCGACTTCCTCGAGACACATTTTATACGGCGGCCTTGCTCGCTACGCACGACACACGAGAATGGGCTGGTGTTGTGTTCTCTCGGTCTCTCTCCTCTCTCTCTCTCGGCTTGTCACAAACAGTTGTGTCGCGTGCTCGTGCCTGTCCTCTGTTTTAGCGGGCGACTGTATGTGCCACGGCAATAAATGTCAATGGGGTGTGCGACATTTTTTGGTTGACCTCCGTTAACTGATGATGTGCGTTGCAATGATCGTACCCGGCTGGCACAAAAAATTTCCCACGAAACGCACCCAAACCCAACACCTCGAGATCGCCCGTTCTTGTCATCACATATAGTCGGCCGCTGCGAGCAGTAACGACGTTGGCATCACGGTTTCTTCACCCAAATTCCACACGAGTTGCGTCTTCAGAATGCAACCGATATGAGCACGGTCCACCGTGCGTTATCGGGCGTTCGGAGACGCGAGTGGATCGAGCGCTTGCGAGCTGCGTGGGTCATGCGTGTCTGGCTGGCTGTGAGCTGATATCTGTCCGCCTTTGTTCGCGGCGGCGTTTTCGTTCTTCATCGGGATGTCAGAGCATCGTCAGCTGCCTGCATAGCTCCAGACGCTGGCAGACAGATCATCCTCCTCCTCAGCTTAGCACCCGCTACCCCTCCCGATGGAGACACTTCAGGCACAGATCCAGCAGCTGTTGGCCGACCGCTTGGAGTTTGCTTCCGAGTTCAGCGCACGGCTCTTGCCACCCACCGCCTCAGGATCCGCGCACTCAAGGTTTGGGTGAATGTTGGGATGGACACCGGCACGCTGCAGCAGTCGTAAGAAGGGTGGGTGGAGGGATGGGAGGACCACACACACACGCGCACACACATACGCCACTGAGGGTGGCGTTTGCGGCGAGGGTTCTGGGTGCTGTGGTTTTGCGGTTCTGAAGGCTTTGTGTAGGCTTGGTGTGGTGTGGCTTTTGCGGTTCTGAAGGCAATGCCATGACATGCGTCGTCAGGTACGCGGGGGGGACCGAGCAGGTAGGATGAGAATAACACACCGGGGAGGTAGGAAGGGTCCGGGGTAGTTAGTGATTCGAGCCTTTACACCACGTTCGTCGGCTTCGCATGTCTTGCCTATCGGTCTCTTTACCGCTTTTGCTGTTTGCGTCGCTAACCTTTCTTGTTGCCTGTCTGCTTCTAATGTTGCTGTCGTTCGCCCGTTTCGCAGGTCTTGTTGCTGGGCGCGTGTCGTGCCTACCTGCTTGCTTATCTCTTCTGCCGCCTTTCTCGCTGCCAGCTATTCGCACGTTTGACTGCCTTTCTCGCTGCCTCTTTGCTTCCTTGTATCATGCATTTGTCGGTCCGTCGGCCATCGCCATCGGTCACATGTCTTACGCTTACCTCTCGCCGCCGCTCTCGCTGCTTCTCTGCGGGTTTTCTGTGTGTGTGTTGCAGGTCTGTGTGAAAGTATCGAGATCTCGAGCTGTTCGTCGTTGCTGTCGCGCTGCCTACGTCGCGCTGCTATTGTTGCGCTGCGTGTGTCGTGCTGCCATTGTCGCAAGTGTCGTGCTGCCATTGTGCGCTGCAAGTGTCGTGCTGCCATTGTCGCGCTGTCATTGTTGCGCTGCCTCTGTCGTGCTGCATCGGTCGTGCTGCTTCTGTCGTGCTGCCATTGTCGCGCTGCCTCGGTTGTCGCGCTGCCTCTGTTGTTGTGCTGTCAGTGTTGCGCTGCCTCTGCCGTGCTGCTTCTTTCGTGCTGCCTTTGTCGCGCTGCCCTGTTGTCGTGCTGCTTCTTTCGTGCTGCCTTTGTCGTGCTGCCCTGTCACGCTGCCTTTGTCGCGCTGCCTCTGTTGTCGCGCTGCTATTGTCGCGCTGCCTGCTATTGTCGCGCTGCCTCTGTTGTCGCACTGCCACTGTCGCGCTGCCTCTGTTGTCGCGCTGCCTCTGTCGCACTGCCTCTGTTGTCGCGCTGCCTTTGTCGTCTTGCCCCTATCTTGCTCGCACTGCGTGTGCCGTGCTGCCGCTTTCGCGCTGCGTGTGTCGCGCTGCCTCTGTCGTGCTGCCTCTATCTTGCTGCCATCGTTGCGCTGCCTCTGTTGTCGCGCTGCCTTTGTCGTGCTGCCATTGTTGCGCTGCCTCTGTTGTCGCGCTGCCCCTGTCGTGCTGCCTCGGTCGTGCTGCCATTGTTGCGCTGCCTCTGTTGTCGCGCTGCCACTGTCGTGCTGCCATTGTCGCACTGTGCATGTCTTACTGCCGCTGTCGTGCTGCCAGTGTCGTGTTGCCATTGTCGCGCTGCCTCTCTCTTCTCTGCTTTTCTTCGCTACTCCTTCCCCATGGTCATGGGATTGGGGGGTTGGGGGTGGTACGTGCGCGTCTGTCGTGTGTCGCACGGGCCCTCACGTCGCTGGGCGCAGGCCGAGCCCCCCAATCCCATACTGACCACCCCTGTGTGTCTGCGTGTCGGGCTGTCGGCTGGCGCTGAGGAGCCGCGTTGGAGAATGCAACCGATATGAGCACGGTCCACCGTGCGTTATCGGGCGTTCGGAGACGCGAGTGGATCGAGCGCTTGCGTTGCGAGCTGCGTGGGTCATGCGTGTCTGGCTGGCTGTGAGCTGATATCTGTCCGCCTTTGTTCGCGGCGGCGTTTTCGTTCTTCCCACCCACCCGCCCGCCTTGTCTGTTGTGATCGTGCATCTGTTTACTTCTACATCCCACCGTTATACGTCATCTCATTTTGCGCATCATGCGTCGCTCATGGATGTCTATCATGCCGTCCTTGCGGTCTGTGCTTAGCGGCCTGCGCGCCGTGTTTGCTGCTCAAGATCTATGCTCTTGCTCGTCGTGCATTGCAAATCGTCGCACTTAGAAGGCTGCGCCCCCGCTCTTGACAGTGTTCGTCGGAGTGCCCGGTGCTACAGGGTGGCATGAAATGACACGCAGACAGTTAACACACGAGAAGAAACATGACACTGAAGAGCATTTGCCCTCATCGTTGATGATATACCGCTGCGCTGATGAAGGGAGGGAGATGTCAGCATCTCCCCCGTGTTCTAGAATTGAGCAGTCTTTAGGGTAGCCGTTGTGAAACTGACATGCTAGTACAGAATAAGGGCACCGGCCTTATTCTGTCAAGCGAGTTAGGGAAGAACAAAACACGAGGATGATCGAGGCAGAATCAAGCAGAAGACCATAGACTTGGAGTTAATCGTTGATATTTGATGTCACTGCTGTTTCTGGAAGTATTCGTACACTCCAGTGTGGCCACTCGGGCCCTCTGGAGGTCTGTGTAGTGTCCGACGTTCAAACTCAAAGCAGTCACACGTACCACTAGACACCGCTCCATCTGGGATACCGCCCGGGAGCATTTTGGTGCATCTGCCGTGAATCGCAATACGCGGCTGAGTGACATCGTGTTTGAACGGTTGACTGGACACAATGGCGAAGACCCGAAGTGGTCGGGACACGCAGAAGCCACCTTCTGCACGAGTAGCGAGGCCTGTTGCCAAGGCTAAGCCGAAGAAGAGACTCAGTGTGAAGCGTCGGCAAGGCGCACGTGTGAGTGAACTGTTACGTCGAATGACTCGTCAACACAAAGTGAAGTCCTCACACGATAATGTGGGCAGTGTCTCAGCGATACAAGAGGCACAGAACGAACCAAGTGTGTCAGCACACACCACTTGATGACACAGCAAGTATAGTTATGCTGCCACAGGCAGCCACGAATCGAGGGGAGGGTCATATACCACTCCAACCACAGCATGGCACGCAGAACAGCAGCCCAACGGATGGGCTGGCGACACAGCTGATGGCGGCCATGCAACATTTGTCCAAACCACCAGCCCTCCGCCCATTCGATGACAAGTCGGATCAGAGCATTTCTGACTTCATCACAGGAGTTAGGGCACAACGTCTGACCTACCCACACCTGCCTGAAGAGCACTCCATACGATACGTATGTGAGGGTATACAAGGGCGTGCAAGAGACAAGTTGAATGAGTGGATCTGTTCGCAAGAGAAGGACCCGAACAGCGTGTATCTGAACGGCGATGGGCCAGCTAAACTCGAAGCTCTCTTGGGGTACTTGGAGAAGCAATTCGGCCGGAGTAAATCCCGAACACTCGTCCAGAATGAGAAGCTGAAAGCCTGGAAGCCGAATCCAAAGCACGACTTCAAGCAATCACTCGACGAGTTCTCTGACCTTCATCGAGGTGCCGATATGAGTGAGCAGGAGGCCGTCCGTCTGTTTGTCGAATCTCTCCCACTTGAGATGAAGCGCCACATGCTCACCAGATGTGTCGACCCCTCCACATTCGAGTTCGTTAGGAAGCTGGGGGATGAGGCGCAAGTGGCTGTGGGACGGTTGTTGAGCAGAAAGCGTCCACACAGGCAGGATGCGAATGAAGACGAGAGCGACGCCGAAAGAACAAGACCTTCAAGAGCCCCTCGATGCGAGATAAATGCGCTTGAGCAACGACCTGACAACAACGACAAGAACAAAGCCAACCGAGTGGATGCCCCAAAGCGACGTGATGAGCCACAGCTGTCCATCGATGCCATCAGGGCAGACGTGACCGCTCTTCAGGAGCAGATGGGTGCCATGGACAGGCACAAGAAGGGAACGACAGGGCCTGCAACACACACACAGAGGGACAGCAGGCAGTGGAAAGGACGACCCGCATTTTTGGGCAGGTGTCTTTATTGTCATCTACTTGGACACAGATGGAGGGATTGCAGGAGACGGCCACCTGATTGGGTGCCAGGCGGCTGGCGGCCTTACCCAAACCGACCGCAACAGCCACGAGAACCTGCACTGACAGGGACAAACACAGTGCCGCAGAGACCTCTCCCTGTGTCGAACCTTCCGCAGCTGGGAAACGGATGAGTCCTCCGTGGCAGGGCACGCGAGAGGACTCGAATCGATCAGTTGACGCCCTGAGCAAGACAACCATGAATGAATGCAATGTCATACGTGAATCTGTGAATGATGTGAATGAGTGTAGTGTCGTGCATGTACCTGATGTGTTGTGTAAAGTGTGTGAGCCGTTTGTGAACGTGCCCATGTTGAGAGCAACTGCCAATTCGTCACATGTGCCCGGCCTGTCAGGATGCAACCATACAGACAGACAGACAGACAGCCAGACAGCCAGACAGCCAGACACACAGATAGCCAGCAGTCCTGAGCCGGAGGATCCGAGAGGTGCATCGGCTGCGCGACAAATGAGGTCCCCTGGTGCATCAGCGGATGGTGTGGGAGGTGCATCGCGTCTTGTATCTCCATCCCGTCAGTTGAGTGGAACTTGCATCCCTAGTCGATCAAGCATCCCTAGTCGTCGGTCTAGCGGACCAGCTGTCACTAGTCGATCAAGTCTGTCCCGAGCCGGTAGTTGTGGGCCGCCACCGATGACAATTGACGGAGGGCTGAAACTGCGTAACGAGGCCGGATCCAGCCAAGCCCTCGTTTGTGGCCGGCGGGAAGAGGGGACGCCTTCTTGTCCGCCTGCTGCGCCTGAAAAGAGTGACGAATATGAGTGTCAGTTGAACCATATGCAATGCACTGATGATGCAGTGCGGGCGGCTCACTTACATGTATGTGAAGGGGATGTTGTGGGTGGTTCTGAGGAAGCGATGCAGTGCTGCGCTGTAGAAGATAGGCGAGAGAGACGACGTGGGCTCGTGCCGACCGTTAGATGGCAGACCTCCGTGCGAATGAGAGCAAATGGTGTGACAGTGGATGTGCTCGTTGATACTGGTGCCGACCTGAGTGTGATGAGCACCAAGATGCTAGACAGGCTGCGAGAGGAAGGGGACAGAGAAGTGACGATATGTCCAGGCGTCATGACGCTCAGCGTGCTACACCATGGTGAGGTGGCGGTCGAAAAGGTCGCAAGAGTCGCCTTGTGGCCTGACACAATAGACACACAGACAGCAGCCACCAATCCGCTGTCTGTCGATTTCTATGTCATCGATGACTCCAAATGTGTCGCCTTACTGGGAGGCAAGGCGATTCGCGAAGAAAGGTTCATCGTTGACCATGAAACCGGGAAAGTACGTGTCACATCACGACCAGAATGGCCACCTATGGACATACACGCACCACAGACATGTGGGATAAATAGCCTGAGTGTCATGGCTTTTGGCCTGACTCGAATCGACGCACCTGCGGACGGGAAAAGATTGAGCTACCAGGTCCATATCACGGCAAAGACACCCATCCCAGCCGGCACGGAGACATGGGTGCTAGCACGATTGAAGGGACCTGACAGACAGATAAAAGGGGAGGTTGGTCGTCTGTTAGTGCATCCAGCACTCGCATGCCACAGAGGCGCATGGCTTTGTGTAGACGACGAGACGAGCGAAGTCGTATCAGGTCGTTGTGTGTATATCAGGATCAGCAATCCGTCACATAAGAGGGTCGTCTTACCCAAGAATCACTTGCTGGGCTGGTTTGATGTACTCCCTTCCATGCCCACAATGCAACGACCTGTGGACGAAACGGGACGGATTGCGGCAGTCAAGGTGGCTGATGCTGATGTCGTACCTTGCGAGATTGATAAGAGAGCGGATCGATCACTTGATGGCCACACAGCCGCAAACAGAGGACGTTCGTAGCTACCCAGATGCTGATGAAATCACCCACGACATACAAGTCGGCAAAGGCCTGACGAACCAACAGAAAGAACAGGCAGTGGATGTGATCAAAGCAGCACAACAGACGGGCGTGTTTTCGTGCGACAAGAACGACCTTGGCCATGTCGATCCGTCTCTCGGTGCCCATCGCATCAGTGTCAGTGGCATTCCTCCGTACATGAAGCCTCGTAGGCTGGCTCAGATTGAGCATGAGGAAGCAGTGAAGATAGTGAGCGACCTGAAGAGCAGTGGTGTCGTCGAAGCTGCTGATTCTGAATACAATGCAGCCATCGTAATGGTCAAGAAGAAAGATGGCAGCTGGCGTCTGTGTGTGGACTATCGCTGGCTCAACGAAATCACTCAGAAGTCTCGCTACGCCCCACCTTTGATCGATCAATGTTTTGACTCCCTCCAGGCCATGTCGTGGTTCACGACGCTCGATGCGACGTCGGGCTTTTGGCAGGTCGAAGTCAGCCCAGAGGACAGACACAAGACGGCTTTCTCGGTCAACGGGCAGACACAACTGCAATGGATCCGCATGCCCATGGGTCTGTGTAACAGCGTAGCGACATTCCAGAGAATGATGGACAAAGCGTTAGCACCGGTGCTTTGGAAGAGTGCGTTTGTGTATGTCGATGACATAGTGATCTTCTCACGCACCTTTGAGGATCACTGCAGCCACATCCTTGAGGTCTTCCGACTGCTGCAGGCAGCCAACATCAAAGTGAAGCCAAGCAAGTGCACCTTTTTCGCGCGCAAGATATCCGTACTTGGCTTCATCGTCTCGAAAGACGGTCTGCAGACCGATCCAAAGAAGGTCGAAGGCATGATCAACCTGCCTGAACCAACAGACCAAAAAGAGCTGCGCAGCGTCCTTGGTGGTCTGCAGTTTTACAAGCGATTTGTGCATGGTTACGCTAAGCTGGCTCGACCACTCACTGACCTTACTAAGAAAGATGTGCCGTTTGAGTGGGGCGACGCCCAGCGAGATGCACTGCAGGCACTCAAGAGAAAGATGACAGAGGCACCTGTGCTGGTGTTGCCTGACTTTCCGAAGCCGTTTGTGCTTAAGACAGACGCGAGTGACTATGCGATTGGAGCAATTCTCTGCCAGCGAGACGACAAAGGGCACGAAAGACCGATCCATTACGTGAGCCGCGTCCTTGCCGTTCCTGAGCGCAAGTGGTCGGCCACAGAGAGAGAAGCGTTTGCCATCTTTGTCTTCGTGCGCTATTTCAGCCCCTACCTCTTTGGACGGCGATTCGAGTTGGTATCTGACCATCACGCGTTGAGAGCGTTGAAACACGCGGAAGGAAGTAACCGCAAGCTCAACAGATGGTCAGAGATGTTGCAAGACTATGACTACGTCTTTCGCCACCGACCTGGAGCACAACATGGAGACGTGGATGCAATGTCACGGCCTTCTGGCATGCAGGGAAACACTGAGCACGTACCTCTGACGAGTGACGAAGAGGCATATCAGTTGGGCGCTGTTGAGTCGCAATCGGTTGACGCCAATATCAATGCGGCTGAGCTAAGGTCCATGGATCCCAGTCCGCTGTTTATCTCGATGAGATCAAGAAAGCCCAAGACCAATGTGCCGAGGTCTCGCGCGTCAAGGCATACCTGAAGGCACAAGAGAGCAACGCAGCCAAGGAAGAGCTCGACCAGCTGCGCAATGCCATTCCCAGGGCATACAAGACACGCTTAAAGAGCCTCCGTTGCAGGCTCGACAGCGTTTGCTTACACAATGGGCTTGTATCGATCGAGTCGAAGCACCAAGAGCATGGCCCAGTCCTGCTCGTGCCCACGTCACTGAGGAAAGAGGCGCTGGTACTGCATCATGAGCACATCTTCGGCGGCCACCTGGCAGTCGAGAGGGCATACAAACGGATGGCGCGACAATACTATTGGCCTGGTATGTACATGGACCTTCGGAAGCATACAGAGGCATGTCAGAAGTGCCAAGGCAAACGGAACCTGCTGGCAAGCAAGAGAGCGAGCATCCAGACACCATCAGCCGAAGGGCCATTCCAGAAAGTGGCAATGGATTTCATCGGTCCCCTGCCGACCTCTCTGAGTGGCAACTCATTTGCGCTCACCGTCCAGGATACTTTTACCAAGTGGCCAGAGGTCTTCACGTTTTCGAAGGCACCTGGAACCGGCCCGACTGGCGAGGACGTAATCGAAGCGCTCATGGATATGATAGCGAGGCACGGGAAGATCGATGAGATAATCACTGATAATGGCTCGCACTTTGTCAATGAGGCGATGCGCGAAGTGACGGCCAAGCTGCTCATCAAGCACACAACAACATCACCGATGCATCCGCAGGCCAATGGGCTGATCGAACGCTTCAACCGTACCTTGAAGGATTGGATGCGCCCATATCTCAACAAGGAGCAAAGCAACTGGGACGATGCAATTTCCTTGGTCTTGTCCGCGTATCGTACGACGGAGCATGAGTCGACAGGATTCACGCCATTCAAGATGCTGTACGGCCGAGAAGCGGTGCATCCGAGCAGCACGGCAAGGCTTGTCGCGAGGAACGCAGAGCCAATCGACGTGAAGGAAGCCGTCGAGGCGATAAAAGAGGGTCTTCAAGCGGTCCACAAGAAAGCTCGTGAGACGATGAGCAAGAAGAGGCAGCAAGCCGCTGAGCGCGAGAAGGATTTGCCTGCACCAAGGCAATTCCAGGAAGGAGACAGAGTGCGCATATACAATGATCAAGTGCCTAAGGGTCTCAGCAGGAAGCTGGCCTCACCTTGGCGGACAGTCGGCATCGTTCAGGAGAAAAAAGGACCAGTCACCTACAAGGTCCGTGTGTGTGGCGACCAAAAGGCAAGGACCATTAATGTCGATCGGTTGAAGAGAGCACCACCACCAGAAGACGAGGGAGCGCCACCACCAGAGGACGGAATTGATATGAAGGAAAGCGACCTGAAGAGGGACAGGAGGCAGACAGTCTTCAATCAGGGCGCATTTTTGTCGCCTGGGCAAGAGAGTGTCTTGAAGGAGTTCGTCCTCCAGGAAGACCCCGTGCCGACAGCTCGAATGCAGAGAGCATCGGAGGCTACATTCGACCCGATAGCACATGATCCGAGCCTCAGAGACGTCCAACCAGACCAGCGATTTGAGCGTGGCGATCGATACGAAGTCGAGCAGGTCATCGGCAAGAGGACGCACCGCGGCAAGGTGCAGTACAAGCTCAAATGGCGCTGGTATCCGCTCTCGCACGCAACCTGGGAAGACGAAGAGAACCTCACATGCACAGAGCTCGTACAGGAATACGAGAACAGTGAAAACGTGCCTGACCTGGACGAGCATGCTTCGCTCTTTCCCGCGTTGTATTCTGTGGTGCGAGTCCGCCATGTAAAAGAGCTCAATCGCGAGCACACTGTCAAGGTGACGAGGTTGGACAAGGAAGGCATACAGCTACAATACCTGGAGGAACCGACGCGCACAAAGAGACTAAAGAAGGAGAGTCTCGTAGGACGGAAGCAGACGATTCCTTCGGCTAGCTTCCTTCGGAATTACCAATGGGAGAGAGAGTGTGACGATCCAGCTGCGCCTGCTCCATCTGGCGGCACAGCATAGCAACCGATCAGAGTGCGTGGACTGACGAGTTCCCAGCACTCTTGAAACACTACCTGAGAGATAACAACAACAGCAGCCACAGCATCCTTCTCTCTATGTGCATGAATGCGTGTGGGGGTGTGCTGCATGTGTGTGTGTGTGTACCTGTGTTGCTGCTGAGGGTGCGTGACTACATGACAAAACAAGTGTCTGCTGGTAAGAGTGGGTTGGGATTACATGATTACATGATTGCGCACGGGGAAGGTAGGAAGAGCGTGACGGAGGCATGCACAGGAGTGGCAGGGACGCACTAACAAACGGCCTGGGGACGTTGGCAAGGCAGGACTCTTGCTGAGCCCTGAGTTAACGGTTAGTGCTACACTGTTCCCAGCCGGGACCCACGTGGAGGTGTGTGTCGGCTCAGTGGTGCCCCGTGCGGGTAGGTAGAGCGTGTAGTTGGGAAAGACGTAGGGTCCGAACGGCATGACGTGCTTGTGAGCGAGTAAGCATGGACGTGGACGATGGACGCCCTGCGTCGCCTTTCACAACACGTCTACCTGCGAGAGAGAGGAGGATACGTGTTCATGTATGTGTTCGTGTTCGTGTATGTGTGCGTGTTTGTGCATGTGCGTGTATGTGCTTACGTGTCATGAGGGAGTGAGCACACTCAGGAGATAACAGTGGCAGCCAAATCAAGCCACACCTGCAGTCGGATAGAGGCAGTCCGACTGTGGCCACGATAGAGATTCGGTGTACCAACCATGTCAGTCAGCATGATGGAAGACGGGAAGAGAAGAAGGCGGCACGCCTTCGGGGTCGTCGGTGATCTGGCGCGCGATTTCACACCAACTCGTCTCGGTGCTGGAGCCGCGTCTGCTGCTGGGATGCTACTTCGCCTCGGTAGCATGAAGCTCGCCCAGCCATCACTTTGATCACCTCCCCTTGGCGCTGTATCGCTTGAACACTCTGTCCTTGACGCCATTGCGCTAGACAGGCTTGTAGGCACTGTGAATCCCAGCTCCGAAGAGCCCTGAAACGACACAGACAGACAGAGGGCGATTTGAGTGCACAGATCTCCTGACAATGTGACTGGGGGTGCTCACCTTATGTGTTGTTGTTGAGATGGCGATGCGATGATGCTGGAAGGTGAAGGCGGGACACCCACGACCGTCACCGTTGATGAGGACGCGCATCACAAGGAGGAGCAGAGGAGAAGAGGAGCCGAGGCAAGGGGGAGCCAGGCACCCGAACACTAGTCAGAAACAGAACAGCAAGAAGTCAGAGGCCATCGCCTTGCCTGAACAGCAGAGTCGCCATCGTGTTGTTGCATGATGAGGGGTAGTGAGTGACCACAATGGGTTTCTGTGGGGCTACGTACCCGAGAGGTAGCTGAGGGGATATCATCAGAAGGCGAATGAGGAAGCTGAGTGAGCTAAGCCCGCACGCTACAGTGTTTACAAACGGCCGGGAGAGCAGCTCCACAAACAACGAATCCCAAGCCCGCAAGCACACTCGCGAGGTGCTGCGAACGTCATATAGCTGTGGCACGAGTGATGACACACACGAATGACAGCTTCGTCAGGGTGTCAGGACTCCCACGCCTGAGAGGAAGACGCGCTGCACAGCAGCCGGTCCTGCATCCATGCGACGTCAATACGCAAACGAATGGTCATTGGTGGGTTGGGCCATTCGGATGGCGAAGCGGAGAAAGGTGTTCAAGTTGTTGTGTGGACAGCAGAGTCCCACAGATCACGAGCGTTGATAAAAGAGCGGCAGAGAGGTCCAACATAAACAAGCAGGCAGGCAAACACGAAGGCGAACACGAAAAGGCACGTGGCCTTGGCGAACTGGGCTATCGGCGACCCACGATGACATGCAGGCTGGCTGGGCTTATCGGCGACCCACTTACATGAAGGCAGAGGCAGGAAGACAGGCAGCAAAGTCAGTCAACGCTCCAGTGGCAAAACAGTAGGTAGAGCGCCATGACTCGTAAAACACATGCCAAAATCCCAACAAAAGGAGTTTTTGTCACTGTCTGTGGGTTTTCTCCTTCTGTAACTGAGGTGCATCACTCAGCGGATATGTTGATGTGAGATGTCCATATTGGCATGAAATGACACACAAACAGTTAACACACGAGAAGAAACATGACACTGAAGAGCATTTCGCCTCATCGTTGATGATATACCGCTGCGCTGATGAAGGGAGGGAGATGTTGACATCTCTCCCGTGTTCTGAAAATGAGCAGCTTTAGGGTAGCCGTTGTGAAACTGACAGATTAAGGCCGCCGCCCTTATTCTGTCCGGCGAGTTAGGGATGGACAAAACACGAGGAAGGTCGCGGGAAAACTGAGCCGAAGTGTATGTGTACGTATTGGACTTGTCAATCTTTGGTTCAATGGTGTTTATTGAAGTTCTTGTTCGCTCTGGGGTGGCCACCCGGGCCCTCTGGATCCGTCGTTCAAAGTTACATCACTCACCCATTCTACCACTAGACACCGCTCCATCGGCACAACCACAAGCCGACCCGGGAGCATAAAGTAAAAGCACTCTTACTGTGGGACTTACCGCCCAGCAGATCCTCTATTCAGCTAACTACAGGAAAGGTCCTCACCGGCCTTTTCGCACAGGTAGCATCGTGTGAGGCGATTTGGCGGCCATTCCTGAAGACCTGGGGAAGCTGAATGAAGAGGTGCTTGCTCGTGAACGACGATGCTGGCCGAGAAACCAAAAATCGGCTGCACTTGTGTGTGACTGAAGAGTGGGCGCAGACACCAAAGGGAGGTGGCAATGCGGACGACGCAGTATCGCCCCCTCCCCCAAAAGGTCAGTATCTATGAGTCAGTAGTCACAGGCAGAATAGAGCGGGTCGACCACAGACTGATTGAAGATGATGATGGCCGTCATGTAGGATTCCGGCACACAGATCTACTCGTCTGAGCGTTCTCTACTGCACGGTGAGCTGGTGGCCGTCACGCAGGATTCCGGCACACGGATCTACTCGTTCGAGCGCTCCTGTGTTTGCCTGGCAGGCGTGTTGGTGTTTCGTTTGGTCGCATTGCCGCCTTCTCTACTGCACGGTGAGCTGTTGGCCGTCACGCAGGATTCCGGCACACAGATCTACTCGTCTGAGCGCTCCTGTGTTTGCCTGGCAGGTGTGTTGATGTTTCGTTTGGCCGCATTGCCGCCTTCTCTACTGCACGGTGAGCTGGTGGCCGTCACGCAGGATTCCGGCACACAGATCTACTCGTCTGAGCGCTCCTGTGTTTGCCTGGCAGGTGTGTTGATGTTTCGTTTGGCCGCATTGCCGCCTTCTCTACTGCACGGTGAGCTGGTGGCCGTCACGCAGGATTCCGGCACACAGATCTACTCGTCTGAGTTGCCTGGCAGGCGTGTTGGTGTTTCGTTTGGTCGCATTGCCGCCTTCTCTACTGCACGGTGAGCTGGTGGCCGTCACGCAGGATTCCGGCACACAGATCTACTCGTCTGAGCGCTCCTGTGTTTGCCTGGCAGGTGTGTTGATGTTTCGTATGGCCGCATTGCCGCCTTCTCTACTGCACGGTGAGCTGATGGCCGTCATGTAGGATTCCGGCACACAGATCTACTCGTTCGAGCGCTCCTGTGTTTGCCTGGCAGGCGTGCTGGTGTTTCGTTTGGTCGCATTGCCGCCTTCTTTCACCGTGCTGATGGCCGCGACGCAGTATTTCAGCTTATACACATATGCTCCCACATGTGTGCTCCGGTATGCGGGTCTCCCCGCATTCATGTGTGTGCGCCATTGATCCGTGCATTCATAGCATCTGAGCACAAAGCTTTTGTCGTGCCCATGCTGCGCGTGTCCTTGCGTGTTTTATCGTTAATTGATACGTCGACGGATGGGAATGCAGTGAGTGTCTATACAGCGTACAGGGCATGCATATACAGGTTTTGTGACAGAAAAGCAGCAGAGCTGTACACTCATGGCTCAAAATGACTGCAAGATGATGAAGCACCCCTCTGTGAAAGAGCGGACCGATGAAAGGGTGACTCCATGGAGAAATAAAGGCATTTTGATTGTCATCTTCTGAGATGAACCATTCTCGATGGCGATTTGCGACCAAAAAGGCGAGTTTGCTTGCCGAGGTTGAGTCACGCTCTCACGCGAGGCAACAAAGGCCCATTGGTGACTCACAGGAGGGTCCGCTGAGTCATCTGAGACATCTGATGACATTCATCCAGCCCACACCTTTGTGCGGGGCTGATGTCCCCCTCCCCTGCCTTCCCCTCCCCTCCCCTCCCCTCCCCTGCCTTCCCCTCCCCTTACACCCATCAGCCTACCC
>CDMY01000760.1:4606-23384 GCA_001179505.1 Vitrella brassicaformis | reverse complement strand
GCTTCCAAGAACCGATCGATCAAGTCCATCCTGAAGCAGCACGAGACCGCCAAGAAGAAGAAATATCACTCGGCCGTCTGCAACTCCCGCATGACCTTCTGCCCTCTGATGGTGACGTGTGACGGTGCGTGTGGACACGATGCCAACGTGTTCATCGCCCACATGGCTCATGCGCTGTTGGAGAAGGAAGGGTGGAAGGGTCGGGGGTTCAGTGATGTGTCTGGATGGATTCGCTCTCGCTTGTCTATCGCCCTCGAGCGTGCGACTAGCTACTGTCTGCGTGGGGGAGGGAGGGGAGGGTTTGCGGGACTGGGGTGTGCTGATGGGGCGGGGATCGATCCCTCCTCCCCGTGAGCGTTTGACTCGACGTGCTCATGGGACTGTATGTTTATGAGTATCACGGACACACAGACGAGTGTTACGGGTAATGCAAGTTTCCCAATATATCTGACTCAGTGGTCTTGTACAGCTCATGTCAAAACGCTATTCTCCTGTCTCTATACTTTCTATCGTGTCTCTTGTCTTCCTCTGCGGCAAACTGAGAGGATTTTGAGGAAACACACAAGATCTTACGGGCTTGAGTGAAACGTATCCGCAACCGTTTACAGTGCAGATGCATTCTGCCTTCATCGACGACACTCTGGTCCTTGTTCGTGACAACACAAGCCCCGTACGAGTCGATTTCATCCGTTTCCAAGCGGATGGCCGCATTAACTCTGGATCTACGACCATCAACCTTGATGGCGGTGCGGCGCGTATCTCGGCTTTGAGCGTGTGCAGGCTGTCATGCCCGTCAGCCAAGAGAGTCTTCCTTGCTCTTCAGCCCAGCAGCTCCCTGCTGTCGCTGTATCTCCTTCCTGCGGACGGCTCCTCGGCACCCATCGCCTTGCTTCGAGTTCGGCTGCGGCAGCTCACCTTCGAGAATGACAGCGACAGCGTCCACATTGTGGATGGTCCTCGATTGCTATGCCGCGTGAAGACTACAGAAGATGATGGGGAGGAGGAGCGTGGCGGAACGCTTCTCATCGAGTGTCCGGTTGGAAGAGATGGGTGCGTCGAGAAGGAGATCGGCAAGGATGACGCTCCATGGATCCAGCCGCAAGCAACCGTCCCACCTTCATTTGCCCCTGCTGCAGACCCTCCTCTATCCCTCAACTCGCTCTTCATCGGTCAGGTCGACGGCCATCCCGTCCTCATTCAGCAGACGAGGGACCGGCCGCAGTGGTCAGTGGCAACCGGAGAGGGCGTTGGAGGGGGGCAGCCGGGTGAGGTCCTCCGGAGCTTCTGGACGCATTGGAGTCAATGTCATTCGAGTGTGGGCGTCAATGTCATTCGAGTGTGGGTAACGGGTCGGACCTTGGGGCGGCAGGCCGATTCAGCCATGGTGCTGGTGCTGGCAGTGCTGGTCAACAGCGAAGAGGGGGGTGGCACCAGAGCCGCCGCCTGGTTTGCATCTGACGCGTCCCAGCTGCTCATGTTCTGCGTGACGAGCTTTGCCATCGTCCCCATCTTCCCTCCAGCGGATCTTGGCAGGCTGCACCGCCCACAGCTCACCACAGTCGACATCCAGTTCTCGCGCCCTGCGCTCTCCCCATCCTGTCTGTCGTGGTCGTGCTGTTTCACCGTCAAGAGCAGTGAGGGCTCCACCCAGCTGCTCGCTGTCGATTTCTCCCTCACATCGACCGGCTTGCGTCGCCTCCTGCCCTTCCACAGCCCAGCGATCGCCATGGAGGCGTCCACCAGAGCCGTCGACCACCACATCACCACTCCCTCCACACGTCCCCGCATGGACCTCCTTCCATCAACACCATCAGCCACGCGGATAGCCGTGTTTGTGCGTCGCCAGGTGGATGGAGTGGGCGACGTCAAGGGCGTCTGGTGGCGGGGCCGGGGAGCGGTCGGGCCATTTGAGGGCGAGAGCGGCTTCTTGACTGCGCTGACTGAGAAGGACGGAGGCATCCATGTGGTCAACATCGGTCAGGATGGCCTGCGGTGGCATCGCGTGAGGGAGGAAAGTGGGGATATGGGGGGACTGAATGATCCCACATCGCGGCCGTCGGGCGACCTCCCAGCTGGCGGGCTGCCTGAGAGCGTCATCGCGGCTGCCGAGGCATGTGTCAAGACTGCTCAGGAGGAGCAGGAGCGGCTGAAGAAGGTGGTCAAGATGCAGCGAGACCTGATACGCTCCATCGAGCGTCGACATGGCGTGGACAGCAGCAGTGATCCGCCTCCCCACTACCCATTTGATGAGCCCTCGCCTCTCGCTTACCTAGAGCGCATCGCCGGCCAGCCACTCGAGGGGCCCCAAGCTAGCATCGGCCCTCCCGATGATGCAGGTGATCCACTGGTGCCGCCGCTCACTGTTGGAGCCACCAGATGGGATGTCCATGGGGTGGGCGGCATAGATGTGTCCGTGTCGGTCTCTCTGCCAGCCGTTCAAGCAGAGGACGACATCGATAGCGAGGGGGAGACGCCACCGACGCTTCCTGCTGTCAATATCTGCCTCGCGAGTGGGATGCAGCGCACGGGGGCGGTGGATGGGGTGCGGACTGACAGCGCCGTGATCGCAAGATTGTGGAAGGGGGAGAGCGCGACGGTGTGCGGACGGATCACATTCGGTCACTGTGGGTGCGAGCAGCTGATGAACGGTGCCTCTGCTATCGCACAGACATCTGGTAGGACTGTTGCAATAAGGGGAGGGTTGGGAAGCCATGGTGACCATCCTTTCTGTCCCTTGTTGCTTTGTCAGGCGTGCTGTCTTTGGATTTGTTGGTCGTGTGGATGGTGCCTCTGTCGAATCGACAGATGCCTTTGTCGGACGTGCGTCGTGTGGGCGGCAAAATGGTCGATTGGGCCACGAAGGCCGCCAAGGTGCGGATTGACGTGCCACTGATCGACCTTTTGCGTCGACCGCTGCAGTCATCACTCCCATGCCGCTCGCTCCAGGTGACAACTACTGCACTGCAAACATGTACACGTGCCCCACTGACTTGTTATGTTATTTGTCAGCCTGTTGGCCTACGCTACTTCACGCATGAGTATCGGCTTCACTTGACATCGTCTGCACCGACATGGCCAAACCTCCCCAATTCGACCATCGCACAGGTGTGGCGAGAAAACACAACATATAGACATGGGACCTTGGTATTGTCGTTTGTTCCTTCCCCAGATGACGCATTTCCTGACGTGGTCCCTCAATTTCACCCTCGTGTCTCCGTACCGTTCCCCTTCCCTCCGCCGCCAGACACTTGTCCGCAGGCCGGCAGACGACCTACCGCCCTCGAAGCTCCTCTTCATTCCATCCCCCAGCTCACGACTAGACCTGGAGATCGAAGTCGACCTCTCAGCGCAGCCGGCCTCTTCTCTCCCTCTCACCGTGCGCACCAACGACCCATCGCCAGTCCACCTACTCGTCAGCGCCCTCTCGTCCTTCGTCAATGCAGCTGCCCCTTCCACCAGCCGGGCATCATCAGACGGCTGTGACGGCATCGGAGACGAGCAGCAGGGCAGTGAGGGCATGGCGACAGTCCAGCCGAGGTGCCAGATCGATGTGGTCAACGTGGGCGTCATCGAGGCCTTCAGGCTGTCCCTGGAGCGAGAGCTCGTGGAGTATCGACGGCTGGAAGACCTCTTCGCCAAGCAGCAGAGGGCGCCACCACCACGGGGGGAACGAAGTCACACGAGGGGGGCGAGGCTGGTGGGAAGAAGGGGAGCGCAGGCAAGCGACGTGGCGCGGCGGGCCATGGACTGCCTGACAGGTGTTCGCAGCCGGGCCGCTTCATTGAGGGTGGTGCGGGCTGAGACCGACAGGGCGCTTTCTTTGTTGCGAGGGGCATTCCACAAGGAATGAGGTCGTGAAGTGTGTCAGTTTGTTAGTAGCCGTGGGAACTGTTGGTGATTCCTCCCATGTGCAGTGGACCAGTTGAATTATTTGTTCATGCAGCCTGTGTTCCCCTCCTCTCAATCTGTCATGTCATGAATCAGAGCAACAAGAGCGATAAGTCAGTCAATAAAAATCGCACCACCCGACAGCACATCTTGACACTCCCCACTCTCTTAGCTTAAGCCACATACCCTCGGCCCTTTCCTTCAACCATAAACCCTACACGCGCGCCCCCCTACCATTTCCTCGATGAGTCAAACTACAAAAACCACTCTTGGCTACTCGCCTGCCTGAATGTCAGTGTTTGTGGTCGCAGCAATGCCCGTGTTCGTCGTGGTCATGTGTCAGCTGGTGACTGTAGTAATTGCTGGCGATCAGGTTGGCCGCACCGAAGACGCTGATCAGCTGATGCTTCGAATGGATCCACAGAGCGATAGACGCAGGAACGCCCACCAGGACGCTTGCAACATCAACGTGGGCTGCGAAGATGGCAGCCACGCCCAGAACGCCCCAGAGTGCCAGAGGGAACCGTTTGTGTTGCGCATAGTTGCTGCCGACGGCCATCGCACCGATCGGAACCATGACGTACAAGGCAAGCTGAAACGAATGCAGAACACGCGAGCGACGAGATGACGCGCACGTCCTCGTGTTGTGGGTCTGTCTGTCTGTACCTTGTGTGAGAGCGCGTGGAGGGCGGCGAACTTGTCAGGTGACGCCAGTCCAAGAATCGGCACGGTGGCCATGAAAGCAGGAAGCACGGTGCAGTCGAGGGCACACAAGATGGACGCCAAAGTCGCAAACTCAGACAGACCCCATCTGACAAATGCATGCATACGCACGAAGAACACACAATCAATAATCCACTTTCACCACATGCAGTCATTCGATGCCCACCTCCGTTTCTTCTTCACTGGCGTCTGTGCGATGGCCTGTGGCTGTGTGGTGGCCTCGGTCTCTGTGGTCTCGGTTTCTTGGCCTATCGAAAGTGCCTCTCGGGTAGCCCGAAGACGCGTAAGAGGGAGGCTGAAGGATCGACCACCAAACAGCCTTGAAAGACCGCGAGACAGTCTCTGCATACACATGACGGACTACAGTTTGTATAAAGCGAGAATTCGCCCCCTTTGTGGCGCCTTACCGGTGAGCGAGACAGAGGCCGTGTAAGGCTGCCGAACGGCTTTCCGTCAGATGGGAGGGACAGCGCGGCCATTCGTGTGGCATCCGGAGAGCTCTGTTCCCTCAGCATGGTCTCGTACTTCTCAACATTCCTCTCGAGAGCCGCCTGACGTGAATCAACATGAACATTTCTGGATGGTCTACCCCTGGGGGAAATGTATGCGTACCTGCGTGGCTTCCGTCCCCCCCATGCTCTCGATGAGCCACTCATTCAGCACGCGGTAGGCCTCAAGCAACTCGGGGTCCTGACACAGACACATCTTGGCGTACCCACGTGTGCCGCGTCTATGTGCCGTACCTCCTCTCCCAGGGTTTGCAGCGTTTGCACGAACTGAAACGTCTCTTCAGTGATGGCCTCGCCCTCCTCAAACTTCCCCTTCTGGATGTTGACGGAGTCGCGGAGACTCATGGGGTCGTTCGCATCGAGGTTGCCTACCCAGACAAGCACCCACACACACGAGAGCAACATGCAAACAAATGTGACAGTGTCCTCATCCCATCGGTCGCTCACTTGATGCAGCCGGCGGTCGCGACAGCGCCTGTATCAGCGGCTGAGCGTCAGGTCGGTTCTCGTTCTTGAGGACCCACTCATTCAGGTAAATGATAGCGCTCTGTATTTTCAGAGGAATTGTGCCGAAGTCTGCACGGATGGGCACGCACAATACATAAGACACACATGAAGACAGATACCGGCAAGGTAAAGTAAAGATGTGTTGGTCAGTCACTCACTGTCCAAGACACGGGCGCCCTTCGGTGCAATAGGAGGGCTCGGTGCTGCTTGCTCCCCCGGCTTGTCAACAGTAAGAGTGAAAGATGCGTCGTCATCGCTCACGGGAGGACCGTCAGACGATAGACGCGGTAGCCGAGAAGGCTTCAGTTGCCGTGGTAGACGCAGCGATGACCGCACTGCTGATGGGACGAAGGCTGCCTGAAGGCTTGTCGGCAGCAAGGCATCCTGGGCAGCAAGTGAGGGGTGGGCGATGATGAAAGAGGTCAGGAGGACCGCAGAGCATCGGAACTGGCACATGATGCGGCAAGATCAGCACATGAGGCAGGCGAGATCAGGAAACGAAATCAGTCGGAAATGCTGACACGTTGGGCGATCACAGCAGCTGCCTTCCTCTGTGCCAAGGAGCGTCTTTCTGCTCTGCGCTCGCAACAGGAACTGTTTCACGTTGTGCCCTACACACGCAGCGCATCTATCATCTCCATCTACAGCAAGGCAGCCGCAGCTGCGCAGGGCGTGTGGTCTGCACAATGAAGCTGGTCACCGTCGACCCGGCGCTCTTCGCATTCCTTTTGGTTGTCCCCGCGGCCCTTTGTTTCAATGCTCCACCGTCATCTTGGACACACGTGAGGGGGGTTGGCACACAACGGAAGGAAGGGGCGATCAGAGGCGCCCGCAGATCTGGGTCGATTGCACCATTCAGCTGATGAACACGCAGACAGATACACAATGGGAGAAGCCACGCGGGGTGCATATGCAGTGTGTGAGAGCTCGTGTGCTTGGTGTGCTTGCTGTGCTTGGTGTAGTCCTTTCGCAACGGCCTGACGAGGGCACACTACTACGCGCCACCACCGGCGAAGCGAGGTGGGAACGAACACTGGACTGGACGTGCACGAGACAACGCTGACCGATGTTGCTTGCTTCTCTGCATCCGATGGTTCTCAGGGTCGGGTCTTGCCGGTGACATTTTGCGAACGAGTGGCAGCCAATGGCCACCAAAGGGAGAGGGGGTGGATGATGAAACACCACAAGACATGAGAGTGAGATGACAAGAAACGGGACAGCTCACATCTATCTGGCTGCACGAATGCCTCTGCGCGCAGGACATTGAGGACATGACGGAAATGGTTGAAGAGAAGCTGCTCGGAGAGTGGGACTCAGGACGTAAGATCAGACACACCACACGCGCGCAGCCCAGCACAGCGTGACCTTCTCCCTTCTTGCAGCTGAAATCGAGACGGGCAAACTCTCGCCTGACGCCGAGGCCAAGGGGAAGAAGGCAACCAGAGTGGTACGCACACAGAACTGCCATCTGTGCTCGCGCATGCGTCGTCGATCTCTTCTTGACTCGCGATGGTTACCTCTCATTTCAGAAATTCCTGATCCCGACAGACGACTTCAACTACTACGAGCAGCTGGCCGTGCGCGGCCGACAGCAGCTCAAGACAGACTCTGCTGCCAAGGTGGTCGCCGAGATGAACCTCAAGGACGTGCCATCGGTAGGGGGATGATGGGAATGCCAATAGATGAACAGTCAATTTCAGTGATGCGTCCTCACTTGTATGTGTCGTGTCTGTCAGACTGACGAGGACCGTCAGTGGGCCGTCATGCTTGGTAAGGGACAGAAAGGACAGGCACACCGAGGCTCATTGCCCACCTGCCTTGCGCTTGGCTGCAGGTCCCGTCGGCAAGAACCCATCTGAGCTGCCCGATCCGGTGCAGGAGCCTAGCGAAGAAAAAAAGGAGCCCGACTACCTCTCAGACTACGTGGGAGACTGGGCGGACGAGGTAACACATATGCAAGCAGGCTGACACGAGGCGCCGAAATTTTCGGTTTCTGTTGTACTGCAGAGGGAGCGAAGTGAGGATTACGAGAAGATGGTCAAGTCTGGCGCATCCGAGGAGGGAACATCAAGCGACAAGGCCTCAGTGGAAGAAGGTGACACGCCAACAACGAAGGGAGAGAGTGTTTATCACATTGGTGTCGTTTCTTCCGCAGTCACCGGTGGCGTGTCTGAGGGCGCCGTCTTGAGCGCCACAATGGGCCAGCTCTCGTCCTACATCGCGTCCCTAGAGGCGCTTACTGCTGACAAGGCCGGTTTGGATGCAGCCATCAAGGAGGTCTTGACCGAGACGGACGCAAGCATAGGACTCAAGGACAAGATCGATGCCGCTGTGCCGCAACTGCTGACCAGTTTGAAGGCGATGGTGGGCAGCGCTGATCAGGACAGCACTGTGGACTCCTTCATCAACGAGAAGAAGTCATCCGCGGGCACCATCCAGGTATGTGGATGCAACGCTTGGAAATAGTATCGCCCCCACCCGGCTGTGCCTTGCCTTCCCATTGCCTCTGTTCAGAAAATGCTGTCGCTTCTCGAGGGCGCCCCTGAGGGCGTGCCGATCAGACCTGACGACATAGCAGTCGTCAACAGCATGGTGGGCAAGGACATGGACCCCAAGGTGGAGGAAGAGATCGAGGCCTCCATGGAGACAGACTTCCTGGCCACATACCTCAACATCCTGCCTGCTGGCGAGAGGGATGCTGCGCTCAGCAACGTGAGACCAGCACGTCACGCGGCCGTCTTGTCTCAAATCGTCTGTTTTGTTGCCGTTGTCTGCAGTACGAGAAGTGGGGGTTCATGCCAGCCGGCGTGAGTGCTGCAACGGTCAAGGGCAAGGCCGAGAAGGGCGACTTGGTGCTGGACAGCGGCAGGCTCAAGATGATGGGTGAGATCTACAAGGTGCTGGATCTCGTCGGCACACTGGGAGAGGCATCCGAGGACGAACTCAAGGCGAGGGGAGTCACACCACAGGTATGCAGCACACCGGTCAGTGTGCAGAGCGCTTCCGGTGATGCATCGACCATGCCTGCATCTCTGTCAGATCGCGAGCATCTTGAGGGCCCTTGGTGACTCAGAAAGGATTGAAGCAGATCAGCTTGAGTTTGGAGAGACGCAAATCGAGGTGAAAACCGCCGCATCACTGAGACATAGCGCTTTCTTGAACGCTGGCTTGTCCGTGTTCGCAGAAATCGGTGTTCTCTGAGGACTTCCTTGCGATGAAGATGTAGAACTTGGCGACAGTCATTGCAATGCATCTGATAGTGCTAGATAGAATGTGACACTGCTGTTAGGTTTTGAGATGCGCATTATTTTTGCGGCGCATGACAGACGGAACACAATGGTGCCTTGACAATTTCAATGCAACGACATGGCCTCCGTCCACGCTGACGAACGCAAAAATGGCGGGGCGCAGGTCCCTGTATGAGAAACTCTCCCATCACGATCCACCGTCGGCTACGAAGAGCGTTCGAGAATGAAACGAGCTCGCCAGAGATTTGCATTGGATGCTTAAGGTTTCGTCGATTTGCATTGAAAGCCACAGCTCCGTCTGTCCCCCCCCTCCCCCCCTTTCCGGCGTTACGACTCGCGGAAAGAAATAACATGCATACGTGCATTGGAGCTTTGAATGACATCGCGGTAACACGATGAAACCCTCCAGGAGAGAGAGTTGCAAAGAAGGCTTTGTGGGTTGGTCCAACGAGACACAGACCTATCGTATTTTTCCTCGCTGCACATTCAGCATCAAATCCACCTTCGATGGGAGGGGAACAAGACTGTGTGCTTTGTTGGGCTCAACAAATACGAGAAGAGAAGAAAAGGGCCTCTGCTAGACTTGTCCGTGAGACAAGTATGGGGGCCTGGGTATTCTCGAGCGGTTTTCTGACGTCGCAAGGGTGCATAAGGGGCCTCTCCTGGCTGTAATGGCGGCGGCAAGTAGCCTGCCCAGAGCAGGAATGCAAAGAGGCGAGAATGGGAGGCGGTAGCAGGATGTCTTTGGACTGTGAGCACCACGAGACACGAAGTGCAGAATTTTCCTCGCCATACATTGGCAATAAAATCCACCTTTGATGAGAGGAGAATACCACTATGCAGTTTGTTTGGCCGAACTTGGACGAGGCCGCAAGAAACAGGGCCGTCCTGGAAATGGCCGTTAAACGAGTACTGGACCTCGAGGTGTTCTAGAAGGTGGCTTTGTCTGACCGTCGTAAGGGTGCGAAAGAGGTCTTGTGAGAGGTCACGGAGATGCTGTCGTCTAAAACAGCAACTCGATGAGGCGCGAATGGAAGGCTGTACTGCGATGTCTTTGTGTGGACACCACAAGACGAATTGTTTCCATGGATGCATTTTCATGCGTTCATAGGAGACGCTTGATGAATGAATGAATGAATGACTGCACAATTTTCTTGGCAAGGAACAGGCACAAAATCCATGCTCGATGAGAGGGGAGAATCACTGTGCCAGTTGTTTGATCCCGAAATGCATGCGTTTTCAAGAGGTTGGAGGGACAAATTAATTTGTCATCAGGAGGCAAGCAGCGGGAATGGCTGCTAGAAAAAATACCATTTGTGCTGACGCTGCCGGACCGTGTGTCGTTTAGACACAAGGATAGAAATCCGGGCAACAAAACTGTGTGTGAATGCCTTGTGTGCAGAATGCGGGATAAGAACATGGAAACCAGACTTGTGGCCGCATGGAGAATCCCATCTGTACACTATGAAAAAACCTATTCGCTATGCGTCATAGCCAGTGTAGAGCAGTAGCTTCATCTCCCCTGCTTCTATCTTCCCTACCGGATCCACGCACACACTGAGATTAGCCCTGACCTTCGAATCCACATCGCTGTTCTCACTGCTCCCGGCCACCGCGCCATCAGAAACATGAAGGCCAATCACACTGCACAAGAGCACAATGACAGACTGACCACCATCTCCGTCCGTGTGCTCTGCTCCTGCTCACCGATAAATGAAGTACTTGTGGCGGATTTGCTGCGCAAGTCGCAGCTCGTTCAGGGTCAGATAGACGACTGCTGAGTCGTCAGTGAGACTGCTCTTGACCTCAATGATGTCGGCGTCGCGCTGAGAGCAGAACAAACAAACAAACAGACAAACAGACAAACAGACAAACAAACAAACAAACAAACTCATGAGCACACGTTCATGTAGTTGTCCCCTTTCCCTTGCTCACCAACACATCTTCCGTCAGGTCACCAGGCGAGTGAATCGGCACACGCGCACGGACAATGTCGTATGGTAGACCCCTCTCGCTGTCTTCATTCACCCATACGATTCTCTTAGGATCGCCGCCTTTAGCCGTCTCTTCGAGCCTCAAGTGCTCACAAACAATTCCCTCTCCTATCCGCCCCACGCGCATCATCTCCTCAAGCAACTCATCCGTCAGCCTGATAGCCTTCTCTTCGGGTACTCCATCTCCTCTTGCTGATCCCTTTTGACGCCTCTCTCTTGGGTGAAGGAACGAGCGAATGCGAGGAAGACCCCCATGGCTGTGCGCAGTATCTGCTGCGACGTGGTGCAAGGGAAGGAAGCCAGCCACGGCATTGGCGTCCATCAAGATGACCACGGGCTGAGCTCCTTGCTGAACAGCTGCGACGTCATCCTCTTTGTTCTCGTCTTCTTGGCTGCTCTCTGGAGGCACCGCAGGGCGTGGCTCGGGTGTCGCGGGGAGGGATGCCGATTGCGGCAGTTCCACTTGAAGCGACTGAGTTGGCTCGTTTGCGCTGCGCCTCTGCGATTGCTCGGCTTCCATCTTTTCCTTGTCCAAGAAGTGCTCCTCTTGGACAGAGCTAAGAAGGGACCGGTCAGGATCGGCAGGGGGCCGCTCAGGATCGACAGGACGATAGCCACCATCCACCAGCCCGCCATCATGCGTTGCTCCTTTGTCAGGGTGCGGTCGCCCCCTATTCTCACTGTTGTCTTCGTGCACGTGACCTCGTGAATGGGCATCGCCGTGAGAAGCACCCGCCTCGCCATAATGAGTACGCGTGCCAGAGAAGTCTGAACGAAATGGGCAGAGGCGGCACCTGGCGACGTCTTTTCTCCCTGGTTCCTTGTTTTGGTTACACTTACCAACTCCTGCGGCAATGGCCATTCCGTAGATCGTTTCAGACATCTCCTCGCCCTCCTTGCGCTCACTCCCCCCGATTGCTTCCCTCTCCCCGAAGCCAGGGGGCAAGGGTGGCCAGACTTCCTTCTTCCTGCCCTCAGTCTTCTTCGCTGGTGCTGCAAAGGGATCGAAGTCATCAGGCAGCTCCTCGGACGCCGCGTCAAGCGCTTGGGATGGCTGTTTGACGTGAACCGAGTGGTCGGCTTGTTCAGTGGTGGCTTGATCCAAGGCGGCGACAGCGACATCCTGTGCCGTCTCTGCTGGCTGCGCGGCCATTCCTTCGGTGTCTTCTTCTGGTCGATGCGTTTCCAGGTGCGCAGCAAGAAGCGAAGCATACGCGGAGAGGGCAGGGGGAACATGCGTTGGGCTCGGGCCAGGAGGAAGGGCGAACCATTCGCTCTCACAGTCAGCCTGAAAACAAAAGTTGTGCACAATATAAGCACAGGTGATGGCTCGATAGGTGCGAACTTACGTGCCTGGGCAGTGGTAAAGGCGCAGCCCTTTTCTCGATGCCCGAGTTGATCTGTGCAGTTAAAATCTGCAGCTGCTGCTTCCACGTGGTGACATCCCACTCGGCTCCCTCGCCACTGAGGACACGAGCGACAGCCGCGGCGTGCTCGACTCCCACATCGCCGAAGGTTCCTAGTACCCAACCTTCCAGCTGTATGCACAGCGGGGGCACCACGTAGCCAACGAGGAACTCTTGCAAGTCACGCAAGCTCCCCTGGCGCTGTCCCTCAGACGCCTTCTCGAGCTTGTCGACGACCATTGCCACAGCCGCCAGTGCGACGTACTCAACGCAAGGGGCTATCTGTTTGCCGCCGCCTGTGGTGTGCATGAGGGACTGGTCCCATTCGCCTGGCACCCGAACGAGAAAGCAGCAGGTGTCTGGATTGAGCGACGAGTGGGCATCCCATGATGCCAACACAGTATCCTCGATGACAAGAGTTGTCGCCACTCGTAGTTGGAAGGTCACCCGACAGGCAGAGAACGTCTCAGAGGGGTCAACGTCGTCTTCGCTGGCTGTCATCTCGCGTCGAAGGACTCCACAGTTGACAAGATGCAGTCGCAACCGTTCCATTGCCGTTTGAGGATCGCCAAATAACCTCGCAAGGATCGTTGTCTGTCCGCGCAGCCATCGCTCCGCCCAGTAGAGCAGGAAGCCGACCGCATGTTGCCCTAGAAGTTCTGTCACATCGACCGGGGAGAGCGGGGAAATCGGCACGTCACTTGCTGAGCCGGTCTCGTCCAAGAATCGGTCCAGCCGCATGTACGACAGCCGCGTTGCCAAGTCGTCGCATTCGACATCCGTTCGGGCGGCATCCGATAGGCACGGCACGTGAAGGGCCCCCAACAAAGGCCACAATGAAGGGTCGCATCGATCCCCATATCCGGATGGCTGGCCGCCCCCAACAAGCACTATCGGCTTCTCGTTTGTTGTCTCCTGTGGGAGCCGCATTGCGGTGAGAGCGAAGCGCGGATCGAGTGTCGCGTGTTGGGGAATGATGTCGTCGACGAAGGGTCTGCACGTCTGCAAATCGAAGTAGTGGCACATGCGCGTCTGCGGGTTCACCAAAGCAGATGGCCAGATCCTGCAGAGCGGAAGACACGACCTGTGATCTAGCAGGGACGTATCCAGAGTATTCTTGCCTGCACGAGCGTAGCTTTTGTGCCAATTTGGCTTCCTCCTGCAGCAGAAGCTCCTCGTTTGCAATCCTCCTGGCCAGATCTCTCAGATGACTGCGCGTGCACAGCAGACGGACAGTACTGATGGATGTTTGACACTGATGCCGGCATCCTTCCTACCCTAGGAGCATCTCGTGGGCCTTGGTGGTGTCCAACAGAATTGGTGCTTCCTTGTGCCAATGAAATGTCGAAATACTGTGCGGCTTGGTGCGAAGCTGGTATGCGGTCTTCAGGAGCCCTTCCAACAGCTCAGGCAGTGCAGAGATGGCATGAGTCGTCGACACACCTGCAGGATAAGACAAGACTTCATTCTATGTGGCACAGCTCATTTGCTCGAAGTGCCCTTGGCTAACCAGCTTTGGCATGGAAGAAATCTTTAAGCTCGATGTCGTACGTCACATCTAAGAACCGATAGGTCGAGCTGACGAACTCCCAAAGCTGCGCCCTTCCAGATCGCAGGAAGACCTCATCAGACGACTTCCACTCCCCATCGCGAAGCTGAAAAGCACGGTCATGTGTGGTGTGCGCGCAATGCACCGCTGTCGTGCACTCCCGAGTACACTCACTTCATTTTCTTTCTTGTTTCGATATGTGCGCCTCTCAATAGGCACCCATATGGCACAGTGAGACTTGAAAAAGAGTGACACCTACGCAAGGGGCATACAGACAGACACAACAATTTAGCCACGGTCGTGTGTGGAAGCATTGTGACTTACCGCTCCTTTCGTGTCTGGCAACCGACCCAGCATCTCATACACGGCGTGCATGTGCCGTAGATGTGTGCGGAAGGGGCGTTGCACGGCAGTGTCGCCCTCCTCCTTCTCTGTCGCTCCCCACGTCACCAGCACATCCAGCAGCTCCTCAGGTGTGCGGATGGCCGTGCGAATGCCAAGCTGGTCCATGATGCGAGGTATGTCATCTGGTGCTACAGGCACTCTCGGAGTCCACAAGGGGTGCGGCGGTAGGTAAGGCACAAAGGTCGACAGAACGCTCCGTGTGTCTGGTTGATCGACCCATAGCTGCCCAGGCGGTCTGAGAGCACCATATTCGTCAGGAAGCCACGCCACTCGAGATAACAGCAGGAAGAAGCCAGAAGGCACAGCGAGGTCAGACAGCTGGCCCTTATCGTGCTGTCTTGATGCCTTCGCCTCGACTCCGCTCTGCCACTCATGGGAATGGCTCAGCAGCAGCTGAAGCAGAAGACACAGGATCCGCGTATGCTCGTCTCCGACTCGTGCAGCACCATCCCGCACTCCACTCGACAGCAGGTCAGTCAGGAGCCCAGACCACAGGGGAAAGACCGGCGTGCGCACTAGCCATTTTGACCCATCTGGCGCCGAGTGGTCCTTGCTCAGAGCTGTCGAAAGGCCTTGGCGAATCACCCTGTCGGTCACGGCTTCTTCGTTAGGCTGTTGACTTTCGACGTCAGACTGGCTGATGGTCAGCTCAATCCTGTCCTCGGTCATCCAGAAGAAGCACCTCACCCCCATCGACGCCAAGAACTCGTGCCACGCCTTAGTGTGAACAGTGAGGTCGTCCTTCTTGGGATTGTGGTTGAGATAAAGGGGGTGAACAACAAACCACTCGCGATGGAGAGAAGTCTGACCAAATTCCGATGGATGGAAGCTGTTTCCCATATCTCTCGGAAATAGGACAGGATGCCTCGTCGGCGATGCGAGCACCACGTCCCATCCCTCCCTTGCGGAGTGGGACCACGTGGCTGGCCACAAGGGCGACAGCTCCGTGGTCGTGAAGGACGGCTGCACATCTGGCGATGTAGTGCCCGGCTCGTGGTGCATCGGGGGCGGATGGTGGAGGCAGATGAGCTGCATTGACGTCCACAGCTTCTTGACGCTTTGGAGTCGGCAAAAGCTAGCGTGGCTCCTCCTGTCGAAGAGATAGCACACGACGCTGGCCCATACCTGAGGGGTCACACACGCAACCAGACAGGTCGCCTCAGCCACGGCCTGGCTTTGCGAGCTGCTTACCCGTGGGTCCCGCTCAGTTCGAAGCTCTTCATAGAGGAAGTCACATAGCGAGTCGTCGGAAGCATCGCGCACACCCAACCTGGACAAAAGCGCGGCACACGTCAATCCATTGCACAACGCACCTTTCCCTTCCTTCACCTGAGCAGCATGGACTTCAGGACGGGGTGCTGTCCCTCGTCCACATTCGTCCACAGCATCCGGTCAACACGGGCCAACTTGGTAGCGAACCAATACACAACGGTGGCAGACCCATCTGGGCTCGGCAGCCCCTCCCGCACACCGCAGTCATGCCACACCGTATCGACCGGCCCTTCATGTTGGAAATGTTGAGAAGTCGAGAGGTCCATTGGAAAGAAGCAGCCGCCTTGTGTGGCCTGTGCCTCTGAGCTGACCCTCTCGCCTCCTTCGAGAGCAAGCAGCGGAAGCCTCTTGAGGCGCGCCAGCCAGGGATTGCCGCGTCTCTCTGCCGTGCCCCTGCCTCGCACATGCGGCATAGAGCTGGCAGCGGATGGAGCCGTCAGATCATAAAGCACGATGAGGACCTTGGCGAGCCATTCCAGCGCCTGGCCCTTGAGTCGGTCGACGCTGTCAAGCTTCTCGAGGAACGTAAGCAGGAAGTCAGCCTCGATGGCGGTGAAGCCGATGCGCTCACAGGCGTGTTTCTGGGCGACGGGGTCGCCGAGAGCCAGCGTATCAGCGATGGCGGGATGCAAGAACGATTTGCCGGTCGACAAGGCCAGCTCCTCAGGCGTGATGAGGGTCAGCAGGTGCCGCAAGAGGGCAGGTGGACCGGCGAGGCACTGCGTTGGCAAGCGAAACTGGCCGTCAAGAGTCATAACCCAGTGCTTGGACCGCAAGTCCTCCCACAGCTGCTGAGCAATAGGCTGGAACCATCGCTCTACCTCTCGGTCGTAGTGGAAGGGCAGCAGTTGGAGCAGGTAGCCGATGGACACTGACCATAGCGGTGCAGGGGTGGAGTCGCCGCTTCCTTCAGACGAGCTGACGATAAGTGCCTTGATGATGTCGATCGCATCGAGGATGACCGCGGGCATACAGCTGCGGAGGTACTGATTCCAGGCTAGATCCTCTTTCACCCTATCTCGTGCAGACACCACTGTCCAATCGGCCTGACAGACGAAGACAGAACAGGTTGGCTCAAATGGCATGATGTTCCCTTCTCTCGTTTACTACCTGTAGGACAAAGCGAAAGCCGCTCTCCCGAAGGGGCAGGAATGCACACACTGGCTGCATCCCCAGAGGCCCGTCCAGCTTCCCTGCTGGCAATGGTACAGCTACCTGAATGACGGTGGACCCCTGGTCGACCTTGCCCTCTCCTTGCCCTTCAGCTTGCTTGTCGCGCCACGCAAAGGGGGGCGGCTTGATCGTCTTGCGGACCACCAACCAATCTTGATGGCTGTCATTGAGCCGAACACGGACGATAGCACGGTCCATGTTGCCGTCAGGTGGGAGCAGGGTGAGAGTGCCATTCTGGTCGAGTGCGATGGCGTGTAGGTCTTCGCGGGATATAAGCCGCTCCTCGTTGTGAATCTTGTTGACAATCGTGAGGCGCCTCAGACGGTTCAGGAACAGGAGCAGTGTGGGTCGGATGTCGCGGAGTTCAGACTGGCATTTGGAATGCCACTCTTGCCGTCCCGCCTGCTGCTGTGTCTTGAAGGGCAGCCGGATGAGAGTAGTCCACTGGAGTGGGCCAGAAGGGATGCGAGGGACGTCAGGGTCAAGCAAAAGCTCGCCTTGCTCTTCAGCTAAGAGTGGCGGCTCCGGTGCCCCTGCATGACAACAAACACATGTGCACGAAAAGGGAATGATCCATGCCAGCTCCTTTGCTTACAGTGTGGCAGGATGTAGCCTATCCCACGCGTGGTCGCGTCGAAGTGCATCATGTATCCGTTCGAAAAGATGGCGGGCGTGTCAGAAATCGAAAAAACGGCCTTAAAGCCTATCCCTTTGCGGCCGATGAGGTTTGTCCCTGCTTCTCTCTTCTTGGTGCTCTTGGCAACGGCACAGAGGGCACGCATGTGGGGCTCTTCAAAGCCGCACTCGTTGTTGAGAATGTCGATGCCAACCTTGGTGAGGTAGAGCTGCAGACTCGGCATCACGTCGCCGGTGCCATCGGTTGTGAAGTAGCGATTGTCGTCAGCATTTTGTATCAGCTCGAAGATGAAGTGGAAGTCCCTCTCGTAGAGATCCTTCGAGATGCGCTCGAGAGCCGAACCAAGCATCTCCTGCTGCCATTTGATACTGGTGAGGACCTGTTCGCTAGTCGACGGATCCATCGACGTCGCTTGAAGGGCCTCAGCAGGCAGCAAGTGGCGCCTGATGTCGTCAATGACCCATCTACGGCAATGAAGAAGACAACAGCCAATGTACGAAGCTGAAGTCGTCGACGAGTGTTGTCATCCCGTGTTGTTCACCTGCAGTGCTTCTTCTTGGGACTATCTTCCACAGCATGATCCAGCTCCTCGACGTCCGTTGGTTGTGGCTCGTCCGACACCTCTGCACGACCTTCTGCATGAGCATCTCGACCCTCCACCTCTGCACGACCATGTGCCTCCGTCTTGTCGTCCGACAAGGCACTTGCTGCAGGTGGCTCGACCGCGGCTGGCCCGTCAGTCGGAGGCCTCTCCTCCTCGGCGCCCATCTTCTTGTCGTCTTCAGCCTGAGGTGACTCACCACTCAAGGTAAGGGAGGGTAAGTTGATGACCCATCCTGATCCCGAGGGGTTGCATAGCACGTCCGACAGAACCTTCGACCACTCATGGATTCCAACTGCAGCAGCGACAAGCCATAGGCGACGCTGCTCTCTCGGCGTGACACGGGTGAGAAAGACACCCGTTTCCTCTGCCCAGTTGCGCCGAAGTGTGGTCAGCGGGTCGAGAAGGAACTTGCGGACCAGAAGCTCGGACGTGGCGAGAGGGAGAGGAAGCTCCATGAGGATGGTAATGAGCGCCCATGCGAGAGAGGGGATGCCGGGATGACTGGGTGGGTCGTTAAGCGACGGCATGAGCGCCGCAAAATAGCTCTCGAAGGCACTTGCAAGTAGCGACGGGGCGGGCAGGTGTGCGCCTCCGCCATGAAGGCACACAAGTGACGCGAACATCCGCGCAATGGACCTGTTCGCAGGGGAGAACATACAGGCAGGCGTTTTGTCGAGAGAGCATAAGTGGCGTACTGCCTTACTGGCCATCGCGCTGCTCTTCGAGGGCACGTGAGAGGTCATCGAATCTGATGTTGTTGATGGGCACCTTGAGAAACTGAGTCTTCCCAGTGAGCGGATCGCCAGTATAAAGGCACATAACGCCTTTCGCCCGGAGAAGGGCCCTGAGGGGTTGGGTGGGGG
>CDMY01000759.1:245576-267487 GCA_001179505.1 Vitrella brassicaformis | reverse complement strand
GGGAGAGAGAAGGGGGAGGGGAGGGAGGCATTGTGGGCGGAGGGGAGGGCCTCGAAGAAGAGTCGGAAGAGGGTGGCGAGGTGGCGCGTGTAGGCAGCAAGGATGTCTGGCTGGAAGTAGTGGGAGTAGCTGAGCCCCAGGCCGCCCTGCGCCACGCCGAGGGTGTTGTTGTGCGAGGGGTGGAGGTTGTTGTAGGTCACCCCGGCTGTCAGCACCCCCTCCACCCCCCACCGATGAAGGTGCGCCATCCGCACACTCAGCCCCTGCCCCTCCCCCTCTCTCCCTCTCACCATGCCCTCGTCCGCCTCGATCTCGCCCGGCCACAGCAGCAGAAACCCCAGTTCGGGCTGCTTGCTGAGGAAGTTCAGCAGGGGGGCCGCCCCGAGAGAGTCAAGCTTGTCGGTGTCCATGCAGGCCTGGTAGTAGCAGTGGAGCATCCCGTCCCAGCCGTCAGTCGCGTAGTGGGTGGCGGCGGCGCTTTTGGCTTTGATGACCGTCGTGCTGGTCTTGCCACCGCCGCTGGGAGAGGGGCTGTGCGAAGGGCTGGTGGTGGTGCCGCTGCTGCTGCACTGGCCGGACTCTAACAGATCCTTGAGCATGTGTCTGTGTGCAGCAAACAGACAGGGGAATGGAGGGATGGATGGATCACTGCGATCTGGGGTCTCGTGTGTGTGTGTGGGTGGGTGGGTGGGTGGTGCTTACTGGTTCTCCTTGTACACACTCGTGAACGACTTGGTCCACGCGGCATAGTCAGGGGGCAAATCGAACGTCTTCAGCCAATGCCCACACGCCCACTCATAAGGATCCTACACACACACACACACACACACACAAACCGACAGCAGTGTCTTCGTCTCCCTCCTCTCCCCTCCCCTGCCTCTCTTTCTTTCTCACGTTGCAAGGGTCCTCCGTCTCATTGATGGTCATGAGTGCAATCCCAGCAGCCACAGTGCACGTGGGCGTCACGCAGGGGTACCTCCCCCAGCCCCCCCGGCCGAACGAGGCGTAAGGCTCGTTGGATGACGTCGTGTGCGGCAGCTGCGCGCCGTCCAGGTTGTTGGGCGACTTGAGCACCACTACCACCACCAGCAGCGCCAGAAAAAAGAAAAACAGCCCCGTTATGCACCTGCACCGACGCAGGCAAACAGAGAGAGAGAGGGAGAGAGAGGGAAAGAGAGAGAGGGAAAGAGAGAGCAGCGCGTCAGTCAGTCAGTGTGTCGGTGAGGTGAGTCACTCAACAGACAGACAAGGACGTACCAAATGAGCACTCGGGTCTTATAGTTGGCCGCCGCGCTATTGGCTGGCGGCCCGTAGGCATGGCCGTGTCCGACGTCATAGTGCCCGCCCAGACGAGCATTGAGGGGGACGTGCTCCTCGTGGCCCGTGTGGTGCTGGCTGGCCTGGTAGTGGGTGTTTCTGTACCCCCGACTCCAGTCGCCGCCCCTGTGGTCCCCCCCCACCTCGTACTCGTCCGCCTCCTGCGAGTGCGGGTCGCTCGACGGCACCTCTGTGGGAACTCGGCTGCGGTGGTGGGCTGACTTGCCGTCTGACACATATCGACAAACAAACCGCGCCACGCGGATCATTGAATCAAAGCCACGCCATGCATCAGTGCGTGTTTCTGACTGACCCACCTGCGTCGGTGTATCTTGCGTCGGCCATCTCGAGGACGCGCTCGGACCTCCTGCCGGCGACGGTGGCTTTGGCCGGCTGCAGGTCGCCTCTCAGCAGCGCGCTCGCGTCGTCCTCACCTGATGGCGATTGATCCTCTGCCACTTCTCGCAACATCACCAGAGCATCGCGCTTGCCTCCCTAGTCTTTTTCGTTTGTTTCTTGCGCGATCCATCCCAAGCTCGCACTCGCAGCTAAGCTCGCAAATCGGTGGGCAGGGAAGTCCCGCTGCTGTTGCGGTGTCGTTCGTCAGCCTCATCCCACGAGTGTGTCCAGCATTGCATATCAGCTCAAGAGTTCCATCGTCATGCGAGCCAATCTGTCGCCCATCGGCCGTCCAGCGCGTCTCATCTGCTTCGCCCTTCTCCCCTTCCCCGACTCCCTGCCAGTTTGAGCTCACCAGCTACTGACGCCCATCCTCGAGTGCAGCTGATCTGCCTGCCGCCGCGAATCGACGGCCGGACGGCGAGGCGAGGCGCATACACCGTAGTGTCTCTCTCGCGGCGCTGTGCTCGTCGGGAGGGGTGCCATCATCACTTGAGGACGGCAAACGGGACCGATTCGGGACAGTACACTGCAGTGGGGGGCGTGGAGGACCAGACGTCTTGTGCTGCTGCGAAGGTGCTGATCTTGCTGTGCGGCCGCCCGACGGTGAGCGGAGAGGCAGGTTGCAATGCAATAAGGGTGTTTGCAGTGCACCCACTCAATTGCAGATGGAGTGCATGACTGTCTGTGTGAATGTTATGTGTCTGTCTGTTCCCCTGACTGGTTCGGTTCAGGTGTGTGTGTTGGCTCCCCGTCCGCATCGCTGACTGAGTATGCATCACCCGAGCCCCTCTTCCTTCAACCGCCCTCCTGCTGCGAGCGGTGATGCATCTGGTGGTGCTCCTCCCCGGCCCCCCGCACCATCCCCTTCTCCCTCTCTGGCTGGTTCTGGTCCTGGTTCTGGCTCTGGCCGGCCGCCCATGCGTCCTCCCCTCGTCCCACCGCAGATGTTCGCCCAGCCATTCATGTACCCATCGCCATTCCACCCCTTCCCCATGATGGCATCGACGACAGCAGCAGTAGGAGCAGCACCGACATTGCGGCCACCGGCGACAGCGACAGCGCCAGCGATGCGGCCGCCCACTGCCACGACGGCATCGATGCGGCCGCTGCCCGCGACGTTCGTCACTTTTGGAAGGTCGGTCAGTCAGTCAGTCAGTCAGTCAGAGGGAGATTGTTTTTGTGATTGGGGGGCGAAACGACGTGTGTACAAAAATGCATTGGTGTGATGTGATGTGTCAGGCCATCGTTCCGCGCCATTCGTCTGCCCACGATGCTCCGTTCCCCCCCGCCGCCCCCGCGGAAGCCGCCAAGCAACAAGGCGTCGAGCAAGGCATCAACAAAGGCATCGAGCAAGCCACGGGCGGCGGGGAGAGGTCGCGGGTCGGCCACTCACCGACCCCCATCCAGACCCGCGATGGACCGGCCGCAACCCAAGCGGCCCCCGCCACGGCGGCAGCAGGAGGCAGATGTCGGCGACACGAGCTCACGTGAGTCGTCGCCACTGCATTTGAGCGGCCAGCTGCAGCGTCCGAGGGGCAGGGACCCCAACGGTCGGTCGTTCCGGACATCGCACCCGCCCGCGCGTCTCATCAAGGACAGGGCGGCCGAGGATGAACCAATGGGCGAGGGAAAGCGGCAGAGGCAGGGTGGCGACGGGCAAAGCGATGGAGGTGGTGGTCATTCGAGCCAGGATGGTGCTGGTGGTGGAGGGGCTGGCAGCGGCAGCGCGTCTGATGAGTCGTATTCGGTGGCTGCCGGGGGCAAGAGAAAGGCCACGAGAGGAAAAGGCGGAGTCGGCGGCAGCAAGAGCAAGCGAGACAACGACCAGGATCAGAATCAGAGCAATGGTGTGCGCGTGTCCTCCGACTCGCCTGTGTGGAAGCGGCGCAAGGGCCTCCTGCCACCTTTCCTGCCCCTCTCGGACGGCAAGGGCGTGGTATACCGTGCCGAGGGCGAGGTGGGTGATGGCTTGGCGTGGCAATACAGCATGAGGACGCCTGACGGCAACCTGACCAGGCTTGTCAGCAACTTCTGTGTGCGGGACGAGGCGGGCCAGTTCGCCCCGATCGAGTCCCTGGTAGGTAGGGTGAGTGGGGCCAACACACTTGGCGCGTTTCATCTCCTCTGTGTGTGTTGATGTGTTAATGTAGGATGACGCAGAGCAGAAGGGCAAGCTGTGGTTGTACGCCCATCTGGTGCCCTTCAACTACACCAAACCTGACAACCAGCAGCAGCAGCAGCAGCAGCAAGAGGGTGGTGTAGCAGCAACAGCAACCAGGGACATAGGTGTCGAGGGTGAGATTGGCGGAGAGAAAGACAAAGACAAGCCGGGGCAGAGAGAGCAGGCAGAGGGCGGCGGAGATGACCACAACAAGGGCAAGGATGGTGATGGTGGTGGCGGTGCCGGTGCGGGCCAGCCGCCGACCTCGCCACCACTGATGCCGTGGATACCTGTCAAGGCGCGCATCGCGGACTGGTAACTTCACACAATGAATGTACAAGCAGAGAATACCGCCACACACATGCCCTCTCTCCCTCTCTCCACGTGCGTGTGTGGTACACTCAGGTGCATCGACTACGGCCTGTCTTGGAAGGACGAGCCGTCTCTGTGGCTGGTGTCCGACAGCGACACATGGTACCGCATCGACAGCGGCCTCGTCCACCCCGACTACGGCCCCACCTTCCAGTCAGCCAAGCTCAAGTTCGCCGTCGTCACGCGCATCGTCAAAGCCCTCCTGCACAGGCCCAACGTCACCTACCGCCACCTCGTCGGCAAGCTCACCACCCCCGCACCGATCCACCACCAGCAGCCCTCTCAGTCGTCTTCTTCCGGCGGCCAGGCCGACCCCAATATGACTGGGTGGGGGGAGCCGCTCTATGTGTCCGGCCTGCAGAGTGAAGAGGACATCTACGAGATGAGCGACTTCCTGCACAGCCAGCTGAAAGACATCGAGGCGCCCATACCCACACAGGAGAGCGGAAAGCCGGCAGGCCCAGATGGGAACGATGCTCCTCCCGCGGATGCGGGAGCCACCATGGCGGCTACGTTGGCGGGCACGGCTTTTGCGCAGACGCTCCACACGCGGAGCGAGAAGTGGGTGACCAAGGGGCGCAAGAGAGCAACCGCCACAACCAGTGGGAAGGCGGCAGCAACCACCAGCACCAGCGGCAGCGCTCGGAGGGTTCGCCGGATGCCTGGCAAGGAGGAGGGGGACGAGCTCGAGATATCGCTCAACGACCGACAGTCGTTTCCTATGGCGCTAAAGCTGCCTGTGAAGATCTACCCCCACACGCCACTCATCGGGATCTGGTCAGTCTTCCAGTCAGCACACCCCAACAGACAGATGCACCCACTGACACTGGCTGTCTCGGTTTTGCCTTTGATTTGATGTCACTCACAGGGAGTTTTGCCGGACCTTCCGGGGCATGTTAGACTTCCAACTGAATGCCTTCATCCCCGACCCCTCCAGAGAGCCGACCTCCGCCACCTCACCACCACCACCACAGGCACTCATCCTCTCGCCCCCCTCACACCCACCCCTCTCTCTGCAAGACTTCCAGACAGCCCTTGTCGACACACCCCTCCCCCCTCATGCTCCTGCTGCTGGTGTGTCGACGCCCGGCGTCACCAAGGACACGCCCATTGACGTGATGCTGGTCGCGCACCTGCGGCCGCCTTTATTGGATCAGCTGGCTTGTCGGCTGCTCAACCTCTACCTGTGGAGCATCTCCCCGCAGGAAGATGCTGCTGCCGCTGAGGGGAGGAGCAAGGAGGGCGGAGGGAAGGTCAACAAGGCCGCCGCAGACAAGGAGAGGAGAGAGAAGAGGAAAACAACAAGCCTTGCCAGCGGTGCCATCCCGCCGTTCCTGCGCATCTCCCAAGCGCCGATCCGGTCGTGGATGCTCTCTCGCGAGCTCCTGCAGCGGCAGCAGGAGAAGGGGGCCGACAGCACCATCAACACGGGACCCCTGCACACCTTCACCAAGCGGCTCCTGAGTCACTGGTTCTTCGCTCGTGCGGACGGGTGGCAGCACTGGCTGAGCGAGCTGACGTGGCCAGCGGTGCTGCAGGGGGTGCTCTTCGACGCCATGTACACGCCAAGGGCAGTGGGGGGCGGTGGGGGTGGAGCGGACAGAGGCAAGAGAGAGCGCTCTGACGACCCAGATGGCGATGTGATGATGGAGGAAGAGACTAACAGCATTGACGAGCAGCAGGAGGGCGAGAGGGAGAGGGAGAGGGAGAGAGAGAGGGAGGGGGATGAGACGGCCACGGCGGCAGTGAGAGAGACGAGGGCTGTCGGGGGGCTGAAGGAGGAGGGCGATCGTGAGTACCACTTCGAGTTTGACGAGGATAAGGCCATCAGCAAAGGGCTCGACCCGCCACAGAGATACCACAACATTCTCGTCAAGCTCAAGTACGCCACCCACACCCACACGCACACAGCCCCACACACGCACACATACACGCATGGATGTCTCTCTCTCTCTCTCTCTCTCTCTGGTCGCCAGCTGTGGTGGCTATTCCTCTCTGAGTGTGGTGGACCGTCTTCTGACCTTCCAGTGGCTGCTGGACGAGGTGGCCTGCGGCTCCCCCTCCCTCCCTCTCTACAAGGACTACCTCCGCCTTCGCACCGACCTCCAACTGGACATCCAGAAGCTCATCTTCCCCAAGCAGCAAAGGGACCGGGACAAAAAGGACAAAGACAAAGACACCACAGCTGCAGCTGCCGGTGGTGGTGGGGCTGACAAGGGTGGTGACACCAACCAGCCCGCCGCGTCGGACGCCCCCTCTCAGCCGCCCACCCCCAGTCCTCAGCTGCAGCGCGCCACCTCCACACCACAGGCATCCCCATCAGTCAACAGAGGCAGCCAGAGCGCCAAACGAGGCAAGCCGGCCGGCACAACCAAGAGAGGGCGGGCCAAGGCCAAGCCGAAGGCAGGTCGTGGGCGGAGCAGATCCTCCTTGCTGGACGAGTCGCCCGTTGCCATGGAGACCGACACGTCACCGAAGACGAGCGAGGCGCAGCCGAACGGCGTCCTCAGCGACCAAGCCACACTGACCATCCCTCCCCCGCCAGAGAGCCTCCTCACGCCCCCTCCCCCGCCCCATCAGGACACCAGAGACGAGGATGACATCATCCCGCCGCCCAAAGCGCCCAGCGGCCACATGAAGCGGGCGGATCTGCTCGCAGCTTTGGGGGAGGAGGGGGAGCGCGTCATTGGTCAGATAGCTGGTGGGTCGATGGCCGAGGAGGCGTGGAACGGCGTGGGCAGTCGCCATGGCTGGATACCCTTCCTTGATCTCAGCAAGGGAAAGGCCAAGAAGGGAGAGGCCGACAAGGACAAGGAGAAGGACAACATCGAGGAGGCTCCGACGGAAGACCACCCGGTGCTGCGGGTGCTGAGCCACGCCCCTGACCTCGCTGTGCGGGCCGAGCCGATCGGCCAGGACAGATACCTCAATCGGTGAGCAGCAACAGACACACAGAAGACGCCTGCATCGATGGCTGGATGCTCTCACTTGCAGGTACTTCTACTTCGGTGCTGAGATGGGCTGCAGCCGGGTCTGGGTGGAGCTGGACCGACCTTCAGGCACAGAGTGGCGCCGCGACGATATGCAAGACACCGACGCCCTCATCAGAATCCTCCGCAAGAAGCTCATGCCCAACAGCACCGAAGACGACACCACCGCCACCACCACCACCACCGAGCAGCAACCCACAAGCAGATCCCCCTCACCCTCGTCAAAAGAGCCCGTCGGCCGTCTCGGTCAGAGAGGCCGCATTTTCGACTCTCGGAGAGGCATCTCATCGGCCGTGCGTGACGGCGAGAGAGAGCGGTTTGTGAGGGGGCCGCTGGGGGCGCACGAGGGCGGCGAGAGCGCGAGTGCGAGCGAGGCGTATGGCGGGTGCTGGGGGTACATCGATCTCGATGAGGATGGGGGCATGGGGCGGCTGCAGCAGCTCATTGCATCGCTATCGAGCGTCACAAAACGGTGAGCAGGGGGGAGAAGCGACGTTTGTCCACAGATACACAGCGGCCGTGTCGTGTCCGCGTGTGCGTGCGTGTTGTCTTGTTGTCTTATTGTCTTACTTTCCTTTTTGCGTGCAGAGAGTCTGCTCTTAAGAAGGCCCTGACGACCGTCCAAGAGGCCACGCTTCAGCGGCGGAAGCGCCCCCCCTCGCACCCCCCCTCCCACACCCACTCGTCAGCCACTGCCGACGTCCCCACACCCAGGCCCCCAGAAGACAACAACGGCAAGGAAAAGGCCAACGGTGTGGCGGACAGCACACACACCCCCGAGCCCATCGCACCACTGGCCACACGGAGGGTGGGTCACCATCGTCACCGCGATCATGTTGAGGCGGCTCGTCCGTGGTGGGTGTTGCGTGTAATGGCGGTGGTGCACCATCTGCTCGAGGTGGAGAAGCTGGTGCTGGTGCCGATGTGCTATGACCTGTGGAGGGAGGCAGCCGACGCACTGGACAACCAACGGGAGGAGAAGAAGACGATGGATGAAGCCGTCAGGCAGTTCTTGGTGGGGTCGGGACGATGGGGAACGGCGAAAAATGTCATGAGAGTGGCGCTCCTTTCGTGTGTCTGCGTGTAGGACGAGTGGCTGCAGCCGATTCGCGACATGTGTGAGTGGGTCGCCAGATGGCCCGTCTACGAGCAGCAAGGCATCACACCACAACAAGTCATGGTATGAGTGCATTCACACACACACACACACACAGACACACAGAGAGATGCCTGCATCCATCAGTCAGTCTCTCTGTGCCTGTCTGTCTGTCTGTCTGTCAGGCGCCCACTCGCACCTGTCTGGTCTACCTCAACAACCTCTTCGACACCCACCCCTACCTCTCGTCCCTGCGCAGCACACACCGCACCGCCGCATCCACACCCACATCCCCATGGCCGCCATTCCGACCACAGGCGTGGCTGCAGCTCCTCAACGACACCAGCCGACTGATACTCGCTGACGCGCCTTCACGCCGTGTGGAGGAGGGTGTGGGGGAGGCTTCGGAGGGATGGGAGGCGCTTGACCATGTCGGGGTGATTGCATCTGCGTGGCACACACTGGCGCTCGACGATGTGAAGCTGAGGAACCTGATCAACGTGACCGATAGGACGGGCTATCAGCACTGCCGCGAGACGGCGCTGCTCTTCCCCCTCCCCACCCTCTCCTTGGCCGCCGCCCCCTTCGTCGAAATCCCCACAGAGGACACCCGCGTCTTCTACTTCAGGAGCGGCCACGCCATGCAGATCACCCACTTCACCCACAAGCACTACCACAGACGCTCGCACGCCCACCACGCCCCGCCATACCCCATCGAGCACTCAGTGCCTCACCACTCCGGCCACATCGAAGAGGCGGAGGTCGTCAAGGTGTTTTACCATCCCGGGGTGACCGGCTTGGTGCCGCGGGCGAGGGGGGAGGAGGACAGTGAGACCGAGCGGTTGGCGGCGCTGTTTGGTGCGCAGTATGGGCACAGCAGGACGCCGTTCGAGGGTCTGATGTCGTTGAGGGCTCGGCTGGCGTCGCTGCAGCCGCTCGAGAGTGAGGATGCGGGCAAGCCGGCCTCCCAGCCGATTCCTTATGTCAGGATATGGCTCAGATTCAACCCACGGTGAGTGAGTTTGTCGACCGAGCACAGGTGTCTGTCTGTCTGCTGTGAGACTCGCCGTCTCACGCTGTATGTGTGCGTGTATGAATGAATGCAATGCGTCAGGAGCCACCCCAGCCAGGCCGATGCGGTCGCTTCGTCTCTGTCGTCGCTATCTCAGCCGCTCACGCTGCCCCCTCACACAGAGGAGACCCCCGCCCAATCCCCCTCCCCCTCTCCATCACAGCCCCAGCCACAGCCATCCGTGCCATCCTCCTGCCCCTCCCCCTCTCCCGACAACGTCATCCCACCGCCCCCGCCTCAGGAAGGCCGACGGCGCGCATACAAGCCGCGAGGTCTCCCCGACAGGCTGGAGAGCGGGCTGAGCAGTCTCGCCAACGCGTCGAGCGACTCGTTGATGGTCGACGCTGACGGCCGGCGTCGGAGCAAGCGGCGGTCGACCATGACGGACAGGATGCTGCACCACCGGATGGCAATAATGGACCACAGCGAGTCGCCCACACACCACACAGAGAGGGAGAGGGAGAGGTTGCCGCCGTCAAGACGGTCGACACGGGGGCAGCTGGTGCTCGCCTCCGCTGGTGACGACATTGAGGATGGAGATGCCGTCATGGAGGACGCCAGCGAGAGAGAGGTGGTCAACCACGCCACGGCCATGGCCGATACAAGCTCGCCTTCACAGCAGCCGCAAGACACCATGATGCTGATCGACCAACCACCGCCACCCGTCAAATCTGAGGTCACGAGCGAGGCTCCCGACCCTTCCCCCGAATCGGTGCAGCTGCAAATGGCGGTCAGCGGCGCGGCGCGGCACCACCCACACCCGTGTGTCAAGGTAGATGTCAAGAAAGAAGAGACCGACACTGAGATGATGATGGCCCCTCCCGCCGTCAAGCAAGAGTCTGCCATGGTGGAAGAGGACAACGAAAAGGGTGTGGGTGTGGAGAGGGGCAAGAGGAAACGCCGAGGGCCGTATGGTGCATGTGGTGGTGTGGGTGGGCCGGGCAGCTCGGTTCGTGGTGTGTCGGGTCCTGTGTGCGAGGGGCCGCAGATGAGTGAGAGCCGGTACGCCATGGTGTGCGTGCCGCTGCACAGCCACATGCCCGACTTTATTGTACCCAGAAAAAGGTAGCAGGACGGACACAAACACCCACATGCATTTGTGCAGGGCCGTATGAAGGGGTGTGTGTGTGTGTGTGTGTGTGCGTCAGGGTGCTGAAGGCTCTGTCGAAAGGCTGCATGCCAGGGGTGAGTGGACTGCAGGAGAGAAATGTGTGAGGCGTCACGTCACGTTAATCATCCTTGGGGTGTGTGTGTGTGTATCTGTGTGTATTCAGCGTCGCTTCCGCATGGCCTGGAAAAACCTGCACGGACAGCCCATCGTGTATGGGGGCACCGTCAGAAAGGTAGGCACCCCCCCATCCATCCAATCCACCGATCCGATGTGTGTGTTCTCATGGGTCCGTCGTGTCAGGTCGACTTGTCCGGCGATCTGTGGGAGTCGGTGGTCGTCGAGTGGGACCCATCAGCCAACGACAAAGTCCCCACGACACACGGCGGCGGCAGAGGCCGCAAGAAGAAACACCCTCCCGCCCCACAACCGCCCCTCCAGACACAAGCCACCGACCAGGCTGCTGCCGCTGTTGCCGATGGCCAGCCGACCACCACCACCCTCACTCGCGAGAAGACAGACACGTCGCTGGGTGGTGGTGGTGGCCACGCTGTGGTGGGCGAGGAGGGCCGCGTCAACCTGTGGGAAATCGAGCTCGATGGTGCAGCTGACGATGGTGCAGCTGACGAGACATCGTCAGGGGCAGTGGTGGCTGGGTGAGGGATGGCGGCCTGCCTGCCTGCCTGCCTGCCTTAGTGTCGAATTAGCGGAGCCAGCCAGCATCGATGTGATGACGGTGGAGCCAGCCAGCCTCTTTTGGCCGTTCCTTAGTGAGTCTTGTTTGTATGGATGTGTGTCTAAGTATAGGTAGGGAGTATCTATCGTCCGTCCGTCGCTTTGGTTGATGCAAGCGTGCAGAGGTGCATGCCATCATGATGCATGCGGTGGGTGTCGTGTCGTGCTGTCGTGTGCCCCGTGATGTGATGCGATCGATGTGGTACTATACGACACAGCAAGCCAGCCAGCCATATACACACTCACACACCACACGACGACTGCCTGTCTCTCTCTGTCTCTCCCCCTTTGTGAGTTCGTTCGCTGACATGAATGGCATGTGCCTTACTATGTGCCTGTGTGCTCTGTTCCGCGGTGATCCTCCTTGGCTGTGCGCCAACAGGCCCTCACACACTGACCCCTCGATCCGATCCACTCACTGGATGTATGGGATGGCCAGGAAGGGTGAAACGACTTGGCTTTCAATGTGTCCCTCCCGTAAGTCTCTCTGTGTAATGTAAACGACCAACATCCATCCACATCAGCCCGTCCCTCCCTGGCAAGGGATGAATCTACAACACCAATCACCACATATAAAATGTAGGCAGTGATAGCCCCCACCCACCCGATCAGGCGCCGCCAGTTTTTGCACCGCTCTCGTTGTGCAAAAGATGAAACCGAAAGTAAAGCCGATGGCGATGATCTGGTCCACTGAGCTTGGGGCGTAGGCCACACGGGCGAGACATGTGCATAGAGCGTCGTCAGCAACACATAGGACAACCAGAGTATATATATAATGTAGGCAGACATCGAGGAAGACTGAGCGGCACACCCCCCGAATGCGATACTCAGCTGCACACAGGACCCGACGGCAAGTTGCTGTCTGATGGCTCGACGGCACTTCTCACCTCTGTCTTGCCGCTCCCTGTTGGCCCTGTCAGCAGGACGTGGCTTGGCTTTGTGGTCTTGCGGAGGCCATCGTCAGGTACATGCTGGCGAAGGCCCTCTGCAAACACCAATAGATACATGCGATGGAGAGACACACACATCGATCGCATCGTGTACGTGCCTTACGGAGGCAGATCGCCACGGCCTCCTTGGCGGCCTTCTGGCCGATTATGCAGTCGTCGAGGCCGGCGGGAAGAAGAAGCTCTCACTTTCCCCCTCGTTGACGGACAACATACAGACAGGACAACATACAGAGGTCCGCGGACTCATGCATGCAAGACATCTGCGGACCTCACTCACCTGGCTGCCACGAGTTTGGCCTTTTGGTCCTGCACGTGGCGCTTCCACACCATGTCCTTGCCGGCGTGGGAGACTTCGCACCAGGCGCTGCAGACTCTCTCAATCCGCCCTATGTCAGCCCCACTAGGCATGAACTGCATGATGCAGGTGAGCACCTCGGGCGGCAGCTGCGGGGGAGGGGGAGGGGGGGAGCGGGATGGCTACATACACACATACATACGGGGCACACGTGCATACATACGAGACACACACGCATATTGAGAGACACCGCAGGGCGTGGTGTACCCATTCAAACGCAGCATCCAGTCGGAGGAGGACCGCCGCAGCGCTGACACCCTCCCATTGTTTTCCAGAAGCCTTGTCCTCTAGTAGTTGTTTGAGCAAGGTCGTCTTGACGCCTTGGGAGTCTGCCGCGTTGTTGCACGCTTCACCCAAATAGCAAGGGGGCCAGACGCATTTGGAATCAAACACGTCAACGTCCGCCAGCATGGCACCCAGAGCAAGAAGATAGTCCCGAGTCGCTTCACACACTCATCGGCGCGCCCAGAGTCTGCCGGCCCAGAGCCCTTGTACCTGGCGATAGGCCAAGGGTCGCTCCCAGTAGGGTGGCTGCTGCTGCGGTGCGTCAGCCATCTCAACGTCGGGCACCCTACACCAAGAAAACAGACACAAACATCACACAGCCGATGTGTGCATGAAGGAACGCATGAATGGATCCATTGCCGCATGCATGGATGGATGGATAGATGGATTCACTCACCCGTCGTGCGGCTGCGGGCGAGCCACGCGGCGCTTGAGACGCCTGCGGCGCTGCAATGCATGTTGCATGTTGCATGTGTCCTTGTGGCCCTCAACGCTCTGCGTGTCCTTACGTCCGCGCACTCTGAGCACAGCCGCACCTTGTGGCGGGCTGCACACACACAGAACAGAAGACACACACATATACACACACAGGCAGGTCACCATACACACACACGTGTGCGAGGCGTGTGTGCATTCATTGCCTTCCCTCGAGGCACACTTACGCAGCTCATAGATGGCGAGGCAGCCGCACTTGACGCAGGCGGTGTTCACGTACTGCTCCTTCTTGGTGCCGGTGTTGAAGCGGCCCTCCAACGGCATCCCGTAGGTCACCCTGATTGATGCGATGCACAAAAACACGCACACACAGATGCACACGCATACAGATGTGCTGCCTACTGCCTTTCTCGTTTGGTTTCCCCCCGTCCATGGCTACCATGCGCCGGCGATGCTGGCCTTGTGCTCCTCAACTCTCTCCCCCCCACATGGTCACTGGATGCACCACTTGGGGCCGTCGACACTGACGGCCCCACACAAATGCACGGGCGGCCGCCACGCTCGAGCAAAAGAGCTTCTCGGACGCAGAAGTCTTGTCACCAGGCCATCAGAATATAAAATGTAGGCAGCGATCTGCACCCACGACAGCAGACATAAGTGCAGAGACACAATGCTCCCTACTTGAGTACTCACCTGCCCTCGTGTGTCTGGTTGCCACGACCGGGTCCAGCGCGGCGGACCAATCTTCTGTCTTCTCGATGGACAGGTCGTCGCTTCGAGCGCCGGAGACAACGTGGCGGATCAGCTCGCCTCCGGCGAAGCTGATCGCTGTGTCTCCCAGGCAGAGAGTACACGGCTTTCCGGTTTCCTCTTCTTTCTCCACCAGTCCCCTGTCCGCGAGCTGCCCTATAGTTGCCCAGTACAGCTTCTTGAGCCTTTCGGTCTCCTCCCTCTCCGCTGCTGTGCCCGAGGGGCTCAGGCCAAGGTCCTCCCAAAACGTGTCGTCGTCTTCGAGTCCGTGGAAATACGTGACTGCCATTTCAGGCAAGATGCACCCCCACGCGTAGGCAGGGATCTTGCCAGTCTTAATCCGCGTTTCAGAGTCAAGTGGCAGCTGGACGACCGTCTTCCCCTCGTGGACCTCTCCCAACAGCATGTTGCCACAGTCGATGAAGATGGCGCCCTTGCAAGGCAGGAGGGGGGGAAGGGGGGGAGGGGATGGGCGAGGGTGCCAGTGGGGGTATAGTGTTGCGGCTCGGCTGCTTGAGACCTTGCATTAGTTCCTCTCTCTTGAGCAATACATCGTTGACAAGGTTGTCCAGTCCCAGCCTTTTCATCGACTTGGCCGCCGAGAGGTGGGCCAGAGCAAAATAGAAGAGGCCTGGCAGGCCAACAATGACCTCCTCCTTGATCGATGAAATGGCTGTGGGAGAGAGTGGAAGAGGTGGCGGCGTGAGATCTCGCCAAAGTTGTACTCGTGCACGTGGTAGTATATATCGATGTACGTCGACTGGGACTGGGGGAGACCAACTGCAGACAGAGAATCAGATGAAGCAGGCTAGACGTCTTTCAGATCGGTGTCTCTTACTGCTAAGCCACGGCAGCACGAGGATGAAACAGTCCTGCTCCTCGCCTGCTTGCGCCCCTGCCTCTGCGATTGTCGTCCCCATCTTGCTGTTGCGGAATGCCAGTGGGGGGACAAGGTGCTGGCAGCTTCTTCTTCAGTCAGCAGCGCGGCTGCTGCTTTAAAACATTTCCAGTCCAGACACTGGGCGAGGTAGGCCCGCTCCACGACCTTGAAGGCGGCTTCATGGGTCTCCCCGTTCTTGCCGGTATAGACGCCACGGTAGAGGCAAGAGAAGCCGCTCTCTTGATCTTGGCCGCAGAGAATTGCCTGTCGATCTCTGTCTTCCCAATATCTTTGTACAAGGTGATGGTGTGGGAGGGATGGCCGTCCGATGAGGGAGGCCACCGGGTGCGGGGGGGCGCCGGGAGTGTGAGGGTCACATTGAGGTCGGGCGTGTGGGGGGTGATCTGCAGGGTCTTCACGGTCCAGCCGCCGTCGGTGATCATCTCACCTACCCGCTGCAGGCCGAATCTGTCTCCCGTGGTGAACAGGTCGCAGATCACGCAGTGCACACACATCTGTATCCGCTGTCTTTTTTCGGACGCTTACGATCGAGTTGGCGGTGCCGGTGATGAAAGAGCCAAACAATGCCAAGAAGAAGGCTCCGAACAATGAGTTGGTCTCGGAGTTCTTCCAGTGCTTGGCGTTCTTTGTCCTTGAAGCCAAACGAGTCGTCCTGGAATACACAGCAACACACACCTAAATACATGCACACAGAAACACAGTGATCGCCCATCCATTCGCCCATCCAGTCACCGCCGCTAGAGCCACTGACCTCTGCATAGGCCTTAGAGAAGACGGCGCACGAGAAGCCAGCCGCAGACTCCTGCACTGTGCGCCCAGTGGGTCTTGTCCTTGGCGACCTCGAGGAGCTTAACGCCGCCCTTCTTGTGCTTCATTTGCCATGATCTTTCTGGGCCTCCAGCTGGGCCTCCGTGCTGGCCAACTTGGCCTCGTTTTCCGCCGCCTCTCGCTCGAGCCTCGCGATGCACCTCTTGAGGGAACGGTTCTTCCACTTGAGGCGGTCAACACCAGGATAGGGCTGCGCCATGCTGGCCGTGATGCCCTTTTTCACAGCAGCACGCAATAGAGGGAGGGGAAGGGCGAAAAAGGATGGGCGGGATGGCCTCAGGGGCAAACAAAGACCTTCGGTGGGTCAGAGAAGACGCTCGAAGCTCCAGGAGCCGGCCTCCCTAGGCGACCGATGCTGGGTGGCACACGGCACTCGGGCAAACACGGCACTCTCGAGTTAGGTGCCTACGTACGCCTTTTTTTGTGTGTTCTGTAGGGTTTGCGGGGTTTGATTTGTCTCCTGTCTCACCATTCTTCTCTGCCACACTGATGCATCCTCCATCACCGCGAATGGATCCAGGAGTCCACCGGCAGACACAGCGCGTTACGCACGCGTTGCAATGGGAAACTTCCCGCGGCGCGCGCGCGCAGTTGGCAGTTGTTGCCGTGTTATCTCGGCAATTTATGGAGACGGGGTGCCGCTGAGCCTCATGGTTGACGCAGCGCTTAGCGTGTTCACAATGTCCATGCGCATGATCGGACCGCCCTCCATACGTACGTGTGAGTGTATCACGCACATGTACATGCATGTAGGTGTGTACGTATGCGTGTGTATAGCATATAGACAGACACACACACACATCTACAGACATACAGACAGACGCACGCTACCCACCTATGCACGCACGGACACACTGACAGGACCACACACACGACACGACACGACACGAAAGAGAAAGCCGCATAGCACACACACACGTCTGGTGGACGACTGGGCCCCACGAGGATGGAGAGATGGACTACGAGAACTCAGAATGAGGTGGACACAATCACTCCATGTCGTTGCCGTCCTCATCTCCATCGTCGTCGGGGTCCGGGTCGTCCACCCACTCGCTGTCGCCTCCACCCAACTCATCAGCACCATCACGATCACCATTGCCATCAATGGGGCGCTCCTCCGCCGCCTTTCCGTCATTTCTATCGGCCCCATCTGCCGGCCTTGGCCCCTCCGCCGCACCAGCGTCAGGAGCAGCAGCAGCGTCAGCATCACGCTGCTCACTTCCAACCAGAGGGCGCACCACACCGTCAGCCTGCACACACGAACACGGATGCAGGCATAGGCATTCACGTGTAGGTGTGTACACTGTGTGTGCGCGTGGGACACACACACATCCGCGCGCACTTTGGTCATTTTGTGTTCGAGTGTCTTGTACGACAGTTTGGAGGCATCGGTCTTGGATATGGTGGGGTTGGGCGGCGGGGGCGCCAGCAACGATTTGGTATCCATGTGCTTGGCTACCTGAAACACAAACACACACACACACACACATGGACGCGCAGAGGGGGAGAGGCGAGAGACTGGGAACGGTTGCATCGTCGTGCCCTCTCTCTCTGTGCATAGGCGGCATTGTGGCCGACTGACCTTTTGGTATCGTTTCTGTCGATTGTACACGATCTCCTGTATGTTGCTGAGGGCCTCGCGGCGCTGCGCCTCCACCTGAGCCACACCCATCTGACACACACACAGACACACACATCCGTATGGGCTGCAAGTATCCAGGTGGGTGAGTGAGTGGGTGTGCAGCTCACCTTGAGCGGCGGCAGCTCGTTGCTTTGCTTGACCATCTGGTTGTTGATGTGCCGACAGATGCCCTTCTTGCTGGACAACACGAAACTGACCAGAAAGAGAACAGAGGAAGGGCCATATTCATCCGTGTGTGCGCCATCGTGTGTGTTTTCCTCTCGGGCATCCACACGCACATGTGGCCGGCCTTTCTGTACAGCGGCGTCCCATTGGGCACATTCTGATTCAGCTGCACACACACACACACACACATCCACGAGGACACACTGTGCAAGAGTGACATACGTATTCGAGTGTGATGTTGAGGCGCCCGATATCGTATTCCGCCTCTGCGACCCTGGCCCGCATCTCATGCAGCCTCTCGCCATAGTCGTTGTACTTGAAGCTGTAGTCGGCTATCTGACAGTGCCACAAAAAACATACACAGAAACATGCAGCAATGGGTGAGTTGTCAGGTCACTGACTCAACCTATACTGACCGCTTGGTTCTCTTGTGCGATGGCCTCTGCGGCCTCGGCCTCCTTCTGCTCCCTCTTGCGCTCCTTCTCCTTGCGCAGCTGCTTCTTGCCTTTCGCCGCACCGCTCATTTCCTCAGCGACAAATCGTGTACAACGCGCACATTTGGGGCTCAGAACTTCTTCTCCCAGCTTGCAGTGCTCCAAAGTGGATCGTTTTCAAGCTCGCCAAGCGGGAGAAAAATGCAGAAACCGCTGCTCAGGTGCAGAAATGCACTGTTGTGGAGGTGCCTGATGTGGATCTTTGTCCGATGAGTGAAGATCTGGGTTTTGGCCCATGATGCTGAGGACAGTGGAGCATCTCTGGTCCGGCTCTCCTCTGTGCCGAAACAGCCTCCAGCCGCTCACGCAGCCAGCAGAAGCCCGCTATCGGCTCGAGGCCCGTCGATTTATCGCCCGCACGAAGGCCTTTAAGTTCACTGGCGTTGTTGCTCGGAAGACGCACGTGCCGAAGACCCAGTGGTACCTGCAGGCCGAGAGAGAGTTCCTCGATGAGCGTGCGAGGATCCCCGATGGGTACATCAAGCGGCTGACACCGGCCGACATCGGCAGTCTGAGCCCCGAGATGCGGCAGAGTCTGCACCTCAAGTGCGCCAAGCGGATGGATGTGGCCACCTGGCGCAAGTGGGCGATGGCGCGCAAGTATCAGAGGGGACCTACAGACATCAACAGCCCCGCTGTGTCACGTGAGGCAGCACCCAGCACACAAGCAGAGAATGATTGTTTGTGGTCTGGCTGACCAACTCATCGCTCTTTCTCCCGTGCCGTCTGCAGTGTGTTTCTTGACGGAGAAGATTCTGAATCTGCGTCGCCATATTATCCAGAACCCGAAGGACCACATCAAGAAGCGGTCGATGTCCAAGTTCCTCAACCGCCGCGCCCGAGTCATGAAGTGCCTCTACAAGAAGGACTTCGAACTCTACAAACAAGTCTGCGCAGACCTCAGTGAGCACACAGACGGCCACACACGCGGGAGGGTCGATCGACACGATGCCTGCCTGCATTGTATGGTGTGTGCAGAGGTGACGCCCGTGCGGTTTGCGACGCCTGACTCAAGAGACAGACAGAGGGTGGGCACACAACAATTCACACAGCACTGCGTACATGTGTGGCTGATTTGCTGCATCCATGTGTGTGTGTGTGTGTGTGTGTGTATATATATGCAGTGCATCAGCCAGATCGGGATGGATGGCGATCGGTGTAAGTTCCTCATCCGGATGAAGCTGTGGAAGAGCCGAAACAGACCCAGAGCTATCAGAGTCGCCGACGGCAAGGAGATACGGTCAGCCAGCCCAGCCACCCACCCACCCACACACTTGCCAGTTGGCGTAAGGAGGAAAGGGAGTTCTCCTCTCTGTTGCCGCATGTGTGGGCCAGGTACACTCGTCATCCGATGGAGGAACCGCCACTCGACTGGAACAGTAAGACACACAGACGCACCATACCCAGACAAGGCGAGCTTCAAGATGCCAACCATGACTGCGTGTTTGCAGAGGCGAGGCCGCACCCTCCTGTCGTGTCGAGACAGTGGCCGTACGGTGAGTGACTGAGTGAGAGCACGCAGAAGGGAGAGAATTTGTGACGTCCTGTGTGTCTTCCTGTCTTCCTGCCTGTCTGTCTGTCTGTCTGTGTGTGTGTGCAGGTGTTCGTGAGGAGCGATTGCGCGGCGACTATGTGATATACAACCCGACTGAGCCAGGAGTGGGCTACTGTCCCGTGCCGATGCTGTATTGACCCACAGTCAGCCATTTGGCCTTGTTGACCATTGATTGATGTGTGAGTTTCGTTTGTAAGCGTGTGTGTATACACCGAGACGACTTGAGACATGTACACATACAGATTGTCGTTGGCGATCGGATCGCGAAACAGACAGCCATCAGTCAATCAGAGGGACAAGACACCTGCACAGGATGATGAAGCTGTCTATCTCTGTGCACGTGTTGCTGTGCCTGCTGCTGTTGGCCTGTGAGTGTTCCTCGCTCACACCCAAGAGCCCTCGCTCACAACTGAGGACGCGCGAGAGGCTGGCCAAGGGCATCCGAAACCTGCAAGACAAGAAGGGCATCTGGTGAGTGAGTCGAGTCAGTCCTGACTGTGTTCCTCTCTCACTGTGTTTCTCTGTGGTGCCGTGTGTGTGTCAGGACGCCTTTCTATTACCCCTTGTACGGTCTCTCTGGGCAGAAGAAGATCCCGCTCGAGAATGAGCGACGAACCGACTTCTACCTCGAGCACTCAGACGAAGGTGAGAGAGACAGACATTCAATCATCCATTTCAGTTGGTTGCTGTGTGTGCGTGCGGCTGTCTGCCTGATGTCTCTCTAGACCCATTTCCTCCACGAGAGGTGAATGTGCGTCGCATTGCGTTCGAAGACGACACGCCTTCACTGGTACATAAACAAGAGATGAATCATGCCTCTCGCTCTGCCTGCAAATGCATTTCTGTGTGTGTCTGTCCTTTGCTGTCATTACGTCGTGCAGCCGTCGAAGGTCGGCGTCGGTGAGCCCTTCCTGACACACCCTATCGACTTCAACAAACCAGGGCCCTTCAGAATGTGAGCCACAAAGCCGCCACCAACCAAGGAAGAGGAAGACCATTTATTCACTCGTTCTGTCTGTCTGTCTGTCTGTCTGTCCTCTGATGCAGGCTGTATCTGAAGAAGTACTACCGGTACCCAAAACTCTTCAAGTGAACCAACAGCAGAGCAGCAGACTGATGAGTGATGGCGTGGACTGACTGACTCGACATGACACACGCTCGTGTATGATCGATCAACCATACTCGCACTGATGCCAGACAGGCACATGCATCTCAACGCACAATTGATGAGCAGGGAAACAATGTCTCTGCCTACTACTGACAGGTTGTTTGCGTTCGCGTTCGCGTGCGACCGAACAATGCGTGCTTACACATAGCCGCGACATAGCCACGTAGATGCAGTCCTTTAAGAACGATACGTTGTCGGTCCTCATGAAGCATGAATGAGCAGACGGCAGTGCATGGGCATACTCGTGCAGGTCAGCCAATGTGAGTGACTCGTGACTGGTGGAGCGAGGCTGCATCCGTGGCCTCCACCAACGATGTATCACTCAGATTGGCTGACCTGCCGTCGACGCCCTCGGCAGTGTAATGGGATGGCAGCTAGCTAAACAGGCTCGACTCGGCACTTCGCCGGCCTCACCATCAACGCAATGCCGCCGTCGAGATCCAGCCTACAGTTCTTATGCTGCACGACCACCCTCTTTGCCAGCCGATACCCCCCCTTCTTGGCATAAAAGCCTTCGTTGCGCTCTCCAAGCGTCTCGAGGTGCGCAGACACCGCATCGGCATCGGCGATATCCGAGACGAGCTGGAGCAGAGCGGAGCCGACGCCTTGTCCCTGCCTCTGTGGGTCGGCGGCCACCATGGCGACGTGAAGGTCGCCAGTCTTGCCAGACCCTGCCGCTTCCGCCTCTAGTTCCTTGTGCGCCTTGACCAGCGTCGTCTCCAATGTCCGCATGCGATCCATACAACTGCCGAACTCCGCTCCCGTACGCTCGCTATCCGTCGAAAACGGCGGAAGCCCGGCCTTGCAAATGAGACCCAGCTCCCCACAGAACCCGAGCTCATCGACCGAGGGCGCACCCGGCGGACTCACAAGAGTGACGGCGACGACGACTCGTTCCGCCCGGTCCAGCAGCGCATAGGCACCGCCTCTCTGCAGAGCCCAGTGCATGGCCATCTTAGTGAGCCAGCGGAACCACTGCAAACGCTTCTCCGACGGCGGGCCGGGAAGGGGAGCCAACAGGGAATCACACGTTCCGCTGTATACCCACCCTGTCGCTGGGTCCGGGTTGGTCTTCTCGCTGCCGCAAAAGGCGCGAGCCAGCGTCTCCGCGGCAGCAGCGAAGTGGGGGT